>PVKE010006755.1:0-53120 GCA_004027555.1 Craseonycteris thonglongyai
TCGGCTGCTGCTTCTGGGCCATGGCGGGTGGGGAGGAGGGGCCAGGACCTACGCACTTTATTTCTGCCCCCGTGGCTTCAGCTGAGACCTGTGTAACCTGCTGTCCCCCACCCCCACCCCACTCCTCACCCCAGATGAACCCGCTGTGCCTTCCACCATTGATGTACATACTCATGTTTCAGATCTTCCTGCCACTTGGCTGGGACCGTTTTGTTTTATATATATAAAAAAAAATTATGTAAAAAAAAAAAAAAAAAAGGCGACGGCTTTTAGACACCCAGTAGGTGTTTAATAAACGTTTGTTAAATCACTGAATGTTTACGTGTGTTATCGCCCATGAGGCCCCTATATGCCCAGCGCTCAGCTCAGAGCCCGGCAAACAGCGTTGCTCAGCCAACGTTTGCTGAATGACTAATGAACTGAGCGCGCAGCCCAGGCTGGGGCGGGCTGGGAAGAGGTGCCGGACTTCTGCAGGATACTGTTTAAGCGCGCAGGGCGGCGCCTCCCGCAGCCCCTCCGAGATCGCCATTCCCTGCGGGACCCCTCCTCCCCGAGTTCCCACTTCCCCATACCGAACCCCTCTCCAGCTCCCATGGGAGCGTCTCCCCGTTCTTTCGCCGATCCCACAGGACCCCTCCCAACTCAAGGGTTCTCCAACCTCATCGGATTCCTTTCCCTATTTCTCTTCTCACGCTTCCTTCTCCCCCATCTCCCTCTGGATCTCCTTGTGCCACCCCTCCGGGTCATCAGTCCCGCGAGACTCCTGCCTCCAGCCCCTGCGAGGTCCCGCAGACCCCTCATTCTTCCCCTCCCCGAAACTCCGCTCTGGCCTGCCGAGAGCGACCCTCCCCGCTGCCCTCCGCGCAGGCGCAGGACTTTCCGGCCTCGCGGCTGAAGGCGGGGCGCTGGCTGGTCCGAGGCAGCCGCGGTTCCATGGGGCTCCTGGGGCTGCTAAGCCTGCTACACTCGGCCTTCTTTGGGGACCAGGTAGGGAGCTGGGGCTCGGCTGTGGGGGAAGGAGGGGTCCGGCCCTGTTCGCGGCTGGGGAGTTGGGGCCGTGGGGACCGTGGTCCAAGCCAAGGGGGGCGCACAGGCACGAGCCCACAGACTTATCGGGTTTGGAGGTGGGGGTCTCACGCAGTCGCCGTGGACACTGTTGCCAGAGAAACCACCTCAGGCTGTTGGCAGGGCTAGGAGCCCCTCACCTGTGCCACAACGACCTCTTCCCACTGGGTCTGCGCAAGTTTGGCCTCTTTGGGCTCAGCCGTTGGCCTTAGAGGTAGACCCCGACCCACTGCGCTCACACGGAGATGGGCTAGGGCCCTAGGGACTGCGACGGGGACGCACTGTGCCGAGGGTCCACCACGCCCTGCGCCTCTCAGGGCCTCAGTTTCCCCTTTTGGGCACGTAGTGTAGGGCCGACTTCGACGTTCGCTGACGCTGATGTTCTTCATAATATCCATCTCATCGCGCCTGAGCAATTTGCCAGCCTTGTCGTCGTTCTGAATCCTGGAGCTATAACACCCCCTATTTACAAGGAAACAGGCTGATGGGTGCAGCAGGGAGTCCAAGGTCACGCCCAGAGCATGGGACAGAGCCTAAAGTGCTCTGGGCGGAGGCGCCCTCAGAAGACCCGGTGTCGGGTGGGAGGGAGCTGTCCGCGGTGCTGATAGGGCCACGCGCCCGCCCTCTCCTCGCCTGGGAAAATGAGGCCCAGAACCCTGGTCAGGAGACTCACCTCAGATCGGGATTCTGGACGCAGCCTGGACCAGCCATCTCCACTCCATACCCACCTCCAGCGGCAGCCCTTCCTCACTTGTCAGGTCCCTTCCCAGTCACCCAGCCCTTGCTCCATCTGTGGTCACATGGCCACCGGGTCCCTTCCTGCTTCCTTCTGCCCTTACCTAGCTCTGAGTTGAGTGGGAGCCACCCCTGGCTCTGTCCTCAACCCCTGGCACAGTGGAGAGGCTCAGTGGGGGAGGCTGGGACAACAAGGGGGCAAAGACCCCCAAGGTCAGCCTCAGAATGCCCAAAGACACTCCATGAGTGAACCTGCTGTGTGCCAAGCCACATGCTGGATGAGGGGAGGGTCTCAGGGGCTAGGAAGAAGCAAGCCCCCTGATTAAATTTTCTTTTTAAGAACCCAGCAGTGGTAGTAGTGGTGGTGGTGGGGCTGGGAAGGGGCCCCCTAGCTAGGCCTGGGCACTGAGCAATGGGGGGGGCCTCTCTCAGCCCCTCAAGTTTGAGCCTGTGGTCTTGGAAGGTTGTGGGAGTCCCAACACTCTTTTTTTTTTTTTTTAAAGATTTATTGTTTTTAACAGAAACAGAGATAGACAGAGACAGAGAGAAGGGGGAGGGCTCAGAGCAGTCTCCATAGTTGTGTATCATTAGTTTTCGACATGGTTTTATTCCACACAGGTAGCGGGGGCTGTGCAGGGTGGGAACTGGGCTGGGGGCCTCCTGCATGGGAGACACACCCCAGTTTAGCATATGGGTCCACACAGCCTGGGACCAGGACTTGATCCTCGGTCCCCAGAGCTGCAAAGGGAGCGCTTAACTCACTGAGCCATCCCGGCTTCCTCCCCAACACTCTTATAGTTCTAGAATCCTCGATGATGCCTGAATCTGACTGTGGCTCAAAAATTTACAGGGTCAGGGATTTTGAGGAGTGTCAGGGACATGATGTTCCAGAGGTTTGCTGACAAGGGCATCCTGCCTGGGTTCTCAGATCCCATGCATCCTCAGCCTTCTAGGCCCCAGCCACACTCACATGAGAGAGGGAAGGAGGCCAAGGGCATGGTGGGACTCCTGTGTAAACTCAAGCAAGGTGTTCCCTGGCCTGAGCTTCAGTTTCTCCATATGTGTAAGGACAGAACTGGCCATGGGACCCGCCCCCCAAGCCCCTGCCGGCTCTAAGGTTCTGGATGAGAGGAGGCCTGGGAGCAATGACATCTGAGACTGGGTGGGGGAGGTGAAACTGAGTTCTATAGGATATGGGGCATGGATTCTCCAACCCACTTCCCAGTGAACAAAATGGGAAACTGAGGCCAGAGAGACATGCCCAAGGTCATACAGGGAAATCAAGGCAGAGCCCTAGGCTCTGCCCCTCCCCACCCCCATTCCAGCTTTGCCCAATTTGCCCTGCTCTAAACCCCTTATAACTCCCCTGGTCCAGCCCCATTAGCTGTTGTACTCCTTGGTTCCATCTGAAGCCCATATCCCCTGAGTGGGTGCTAATCTCTCACAGCTCCATGCATTCCTTGGCCTGCAATGCCTTGCCTCTCCCTGATCCTGTGGTCAACTCCTGTTCATCCTAAAGAGGCCCAGCACTGGTACCCCTTCTCAGTGCAGACTTCCCAGCCTCCTAATAGATCCCCTCTGCCCACTGCAGCACCTCCCTGGTGGCACAGACTGGAGACAGCTGTGTCTGGCTCTGAAGGCTCTGAGACAGTCAGGTCTGAACCCACTGGGGGCCCCCAGCATTGTTGGCCCAGAACAGGCACATGGGCCTCCTGCAGCTGACCCAACAGGAAACAGTATGGTTCTGTGCCCTTGGTTGTCCCTTCTGTCATCCCTGGCACCAGCCCTTGCAAAGGCTGCAGCTGCCTCCTCATTTGACCGGAGGGGAAAGTGAGGGTTGCAAGGTGAACAATTTTCCCCAGCCCCCCAAGCCAAGAAAAGACAAAGGTAGGCTCCAAACTTGGGTCTCCTAGCCCCAGCACCTCCTTTTTCATCCTTCAACCTTCTGGGTGTGCATGTATCAGCAGCAGGAAGGATTGGGCCACAGCTGCAGGTTATGACCCTGGTGTTAACCCCCCAGTGGCATCCAGGTACCCATTGAGGATCTGAGACAGCTGGGATGGGTACACCTCTGGCTTCCCTTCTGTAAGGGTAAATTAGGGGTGTGACAAGGGACAGAGACACAGGTAGATAGAGACTGACAGACTGAGAGAGACTGAGGAATGTGGGGGTAGACAGAGTCACAGCAGATGCCCATGGAGGAACTGATTTGTTCCAGGGAGACAGGAGAAATGGGGAGAAATACAGGGTCCTGGGCACTCCCCAAAGTGCCTGCCCATCCCCCATGCTCCTCCTCCCCTGAGGGGGTGGCATCCAGCCTGTATCCCATGCTGTGTCCCACCCTGACCCATTTGCACAGGGTGGGCTGGACCCATGGGGAGGGGGCTGCTGACAAGGCCCTTGCCCCTGCCCCTACCCCAGGAGCTTCCCTCCTCCCCTCAAGATTCCAATGTAACACCCAACACTGGATGTTTTACTGAAATTCTGTGGATCCAGCCGCTGGAAGTTCTAAGAGGCATTTCACCCAGGAATGAGATAGGGGATGCAGGGTCCTGGTAAGCCCTTCCCTGGGGGCTTCATCTTCCCCTCTGAACCCACGCAGCCCCTGAACCCACGCAGCCCCTGAACCTACGCGGAGGCCCGACGCCCCGTGGCCGCCGCAGGTCCCCGCCCTGGGCCTCCATTGGTTGTTGCCATGACACCAGCCGTCTTCCCATGTCGCCATTGGCTGAAGCGCCTGCATCCCGCATCCTACCCTGCTTTCCATGGTCTCGCCCGGCGTTCTGATCGGCTGTGCCTCCAGCCAGGCCTGCACCGGGCTTTGTCCGTTCTGGAGCCCCTTGCCCTTGCCTCGGAGATCCCAGAGCCCGCACCGCGTTGCTGCCCCAGCCCAGGAGGGCCAGGATCTTGGGTGGGGCTGAAGAGCTGTGTAAAGGGAGGAAGACCCAGGTCTGCAGCGCTCCCACCAGCCCAGCCCAGCCCAGCGCAGCCTGAGTGAGAATGTAATCTGCGTGCTTCTCTGGGTCAAGGGCAGGGGGCATGGCCTCCATCTCTGTGGAGGGTCCTCATCCCCTACCCACCTTCTCTCTGCCATGCAGGGATGCACACACTGGAGCCCCCATTTCTCTAGGGTGGAGCAGAGGCAAAACTGAATCCCAGGGAGCTGGGAGGCTGCATCGCTGCAGCCAGCCCCACGCACACACCCAGGCAGAGGCTTCAACACTTGGGCCTCTCAGAATCTGTGGGCAGGCATGCTGTGCACCTGGGCCGGGTGGTGGTGCTGTACAGACCTCTCTAGGTGTCAGTTTTCTCTATAAAGTGGGGGTTTGGATTGAAAGAGAGAGGCCCCTCCCCTGAAATTTGGCCATTTGTTTCTCAATCATACAAACCTTCAATTCTTGGTGTTTTCCCTTTGGTGATGGAGATATGTCAGGGCCCCCAGGAGGCCCCTGACATAGCCAAAGGGTGAGGGATGGCAGGAATCAGGAAAGGTGCCCCAGTCAGGAGAACTGGATGTACAAAGACCTGGGGGAAGAGAGTAGGGTGTATGTGGAGGAGTTAGGTCTTGTGCTAAAGGCCCTGGGGAGCCAGGGAGGAATAGAATCTGACCAATGCCTTTTAAAGCTTCCTTCTGTCTGTGCATGAGGAGTGGACTATGGGAGGCAGGCGAGGCTGCCCTGCAGGAGGGGCATGGTGAGCTGGGTGGAGGGAAGGTCCAATTAGGCAGATCTTGAGGGGATGGTGAGTGTGTGGAGTTGGGAATCCAGGCAGGAATGAGGGAGGGCCGGGGGGTGGGGGTGGCCCTGTTGCCAAGCTCTGTCTCATGAGGACACAGGAGTAACTGCTAGATGTTGGGGGTGGGGGGGGGAGTGAAAGTATCCTGGGGTGTGTGTGTGGCAGAGATGGCTGGAGGAGGTCAGGGTTTGAGGAATGGGAGGGATACACAGGGATTTGTGCTTTTCAACTGTGCTTCAGCATGGTGGCCTCAGCCAGGACATAGGGCTCCAGTCATACCCCAGGGACCTTACCACAACCCTGAGTCTGATCCCCAGCTGGGACCCCCAACTGAGCCTTGGGCATGATCAATACTGGGGTGGTAGGTGAAGGCTGTGGTCCCCAAGCAGCTGGCCTCCCCTACCTGACACAGTCTTTCATTCTCACTGTCCCCTCTGCCCTGTGATTTGTGTTTGCTTGGTGACCACCATCCCTCCTGACCTTGACATCAACCTACACAATGGGCCTGAGTTCTCCCCACTCCTCAGATAGGCAAACCAAGGTCTGCAGAAGGGGCAGGTCCTGTGTGCCTCAAGCACTGTCTGGACTTCTGAGCACATCTAGTGTCTGGGTTCCAGTTATGCCTTGTCTGACTCCTGGCCTCAGTCCTTCTCTCTGGGAACTGCCCAATGGTGGCCCCCAAGACCCAGGACTGTGACAAGGAAGCAAGACAGAGCCAGGCATGTAGTAGGTTCTCCAAGCTGGTTAGGATGGCCTGACCCATCCCCCCACCCACCCCTACTCCTGGCGTATCTGTGCCTTTAGTGACCCCAGGGTGGGCAAGGGACCTTCTGGGAGTAGGAGAGGAAAATGAATAAGCAAGTGAATGAATGAGTGGCCAGGTATGGGGGGGAGGGGCGGAACGGGTGCCTCCAGTGGGAAGGAAAGGGCTAGCTGATTTGGAAAGGGGACTTAGGTAGGCAGGGGGAGGTGGCTCCCAGAGAGAAGATGGAGGAGGGAATGAGCTGCCATTGGTGAGCCTCAGACAAAGGCGGAGGGAGGGGGAGCGCTGATGGGAAGTGAACAAAAGGGGGTGGGGCAGCTCAGGCAGGAGTGCCAAGCTGAGGGAGGAGGCGTCGGCCAGCTGGACAGGGAGGAGGCTGGGCCGGAGCGAGAAAGAACAGTCAGACACACAAAGAAGCAGACGGGTGGTGGCAGAGCCTAGGGGATGAGGCCTGGCCACCAAGGTCTAGCAAAAGGTTGACTCCAGGGCTGCAGGTTCACACAGGTAGCTACCCAGATCCAGCTGCTGATGGAGGGGTGGTGGGGGCTGAAGAGTGTCCATGTCCCCAACCCCCGTGGTAACTGTGGTGGGTTTGGGTAAGTCTGGGGCTCCTCCCCCAGCCTGTCCATTGATTTCTCAGGATCATCATGACTTTCTTATTGTCCATTGTCTAGGCCAGCTGATGGTCTGTTGACCCAGCCTCTGGGCAGCTACACTGCTGCAGGGAAGGGCCTTGGCTGTCTGTTTCTCTCTGGCTGTGGGTGTGTCTATGATCCTGGTGGTAATGGGCGGGTTAGTCCATCTGCTGGGCTATACGGTCAGGGTCTCAGCTGTCTAGCTGTCTGACTCTCTGGCCATCTGTAAGGACATGTGTCCAGGAGCCCAGCTATGAGGGTGAAAGTCTGTGTCTGTTGGTCAGTTAGAGATTTGGGCTAGAACACCCATCTGACAGCTCTGCCTCTGTCTCCCATTGTCCTTGCTTGTATCTGTCACTCCATCTGCCACACCACCTGTCTCTCAGATTCCCTGGCGCAGCATTGTCCTGCCTGTAGCAGTTCACACCATCCTTTCCTGCCTGGGATCCAGTTCCAGGTCGGGTGAAAGGGCTGGGGCCTATGTCCAAGGCTTCCTCCTCCTCAGAGCCTCCATGAACCCTCTGACCTGTGGTCTCAGATGCTGCAGGAGCTGAAGATGACAAGCTCTGTGGCACCTTACGAGCAGCTGGTGCAGC
Organism: Craseonycteris thonglongyai; assembly: GCA_004027555.1. Taxonomy (NCBI): domain Eukaryota; kingdom Metazoa; phylum Chordata; class Mammalia; order Chiroptera; family Craseonycteridae; genus Craseonycteris; species Craseonycteris thonglongyai. Next base: position 7,530 of record PVKE010006755.1, read on the forward strand.
AGGTAGAGGCCTTGAAGGCCGAGAACAGTTACCTGAGGCAGGAGCTGCGAGACAACTCAAGTCACCTGTCCAAGCTGGAAACAGAGACATCTGGCATGAAGGTGCGATGGGGGGCTGGGTGGAAGACGTGGGCCCAGGTCACAGGGAGAAACATCAGGGATGGGAAGGCAGGGCGGGGGGCATCTCACAGAGGAGAGGACCTGGGACAGCCCAGGGCAGTGGCCATGCCAACTGACCCTCTCTCCTGCCCCCACCTCCAGGAAGTCCTGAAGTGCTTACAGGGCAAGCTGGAGCAGGAGGCCCGAGTACTGGTGTCTTCAGGACAGACTGAGGTGCTGGGACAGCTGAAAGGTGAGGGGACAGCTGAAAGGTGAGGGGCTAAGCTCTGCACACTGGGTGACCTCCATCCACCCCTGAGGGAGCTAGGAGGAGGAGGGGCAGGAAAGGGAGCTGACCTGGATCTCTCCTTCCCTGCCCATCCAGCCCTGCAGATGGAAATCACCAACCTGTACAACCTAAAGTTCCAGACCCCGGCCCTGGGGCCTGAGCCCTCTGACCAGACCCCTGAGGGAAGCCCGGTACACAGCTCTGCACCCTCCAAGGACAGCTTTGGGGAGATGAGCCGGGCCACCATTCGGTTGCTGGAAGAACTGGACAAGGAACGGTGAGAGTACTGGCAGCTGTTATGTAGCCCTGCTCCCAGCCAGACTCCAACCGCAGCAGTGTCTGCCCTTTGGTTGGCTCTCCAGCCCTACCCACCTCACATGCATCCCTGCCTGCACCCTACTTTCTTTCTTTTTTTTAACGATTTTTTGCTCAGCTTTCAACAGACTTTATTTTTTTGTGATTTTATTTTTTTTAAGATTTATTTTTGTTTTTGACAGAGACAGTGACAGAGACAGAGAAGGGGGAGGGCCCAGACCAGCCTCCATAGTTGTCTGTCATCAGTTTTCAACATAGTTTTATTCAACACAGGTGGGCGGGGGGCCCCCCCCATGCAGGGTGGGAACTGGGCTAGGGGCCTCCTGCATGGGAGGCACACCCCTGCATGCTGGGGGACGAATTGGGGGCTTCCCACATGGGAAGCTCACCCCGACAAGAACCAAACTGGGGGCCACAAACCAGTTCAGCATATGGGTCTGCACAGGCCAGGGCTGGGATTCGATCCTCAGGCCCCAGGGCTGTAAGACAAGTGCTTAACCCACTGAGCCATCCTGGTTTCCCCTTCTTGTTTTTTATTTTTATTTTATTTTATTTTATTTTTTATTGTTTTTGACAGAGAGAGAGAGAGAGAGAGAGAGAGAGAGATACAGAGACAGAGAGAGAACTGAACTGGGGGAACTCCCCAGTTCAGCACATGGGTCCACATGGGTGGGGGCCACGATTCGATCCTCAGACCCCAAGGCTACAAGATGAAGACAGCCTGTTGAGCCACCTGGCACTCCTGCACCCCGTTTTTTGTGTCTGCTCCACTCCCCTTCCTAGCATAGCTGACCTCAGCTGAAGAACCAAGAGGAGGGGGATGTTCCTGGCAGAGGGAAGAGCTCCTAGAGGACATCCCCAGGGGTCCTCCACACCGAGGCATCGCCAGGGACAGAGCTGTGTCCAATGCCAGGGCTGAGCTAGGCCTGGAGCCAGAGGGGCTCAAGGCCTCCTTTGTGGAGTGAGAACTGCAGCCCAAGAAACCTGGGCCCAGGGCCACAAGAGGGAGGCAGAGTCCCAATACTCAGCTCAGTTTGGCTGGGTTTTATGGGGTCAGATGGGGCAGTTCCAGAGATGCCAGGAGTTAAGTCCATGCTCTACTGCTGTGTGACCTCAAGCAAGGGACCCTTAGTCCCTCACCCTAAGACTTCTGCTTTATAACATGGGAGGGAATAGCAGTGTCTCCCCAGGGTGTCAAGAGGGAGACTGTTGTTGCACCTGGAGCAATCTGAGCCTGAAGCCTCCTCTGTGGAGCCTGGAGGGAGATTAGCAAGTGTCTGAGAGGTGTTGGACCAGAACAGCTCCCTCCGAGTCATTCTCTGAGGACCAGAATTTACAAAGAAACCATCTTGATTTTTAATTAACTTTCTGTGCCTCACCCACCCCTAGTTCGGGGGAGCACCAAGGGAAAGACTTTGCCATGTTATCTATTAAGTTTGGAACACACTAACCACCCAACAAGGGATTACAAAAATCAAAACAAACCACGCTCTAATGGCTCACTCTGTGGGAGCCCGAGCATACGTCCCTGCCCTCCCTCAGGTGTTTCCTGTTGAATGAGATTGAGAAGGAGGAAAAGGAGAAGCTTTGGTACTACTCTCAGCTGCAGGGCCTATCCAAGCGCCTTGACGATCTTCCGCACGTGGAGACAGTGAGTGTGTGGAGTGCTGTGGGCCTACCCTGCCTCGGGACAGGGGAGCGGCGGGGAGGCTCTGGGCGCCTTCTCACCGCGGCCTGCCCGTTCTTCTCAGCAGTTCTCCATGCAGATGGACTTGATTCGGCAGCAGCTGGAGTTCGAAGCCCAGCACATCCGCTCACTGATGGAAGAGCGCTTTGGCACCTCGGACGAGATGGTGCAGCGGGCTCAAGTGCGGCAGTGGGCGGGGCTATGTGCTGGTGGTTGATTCGAAAGGCTGAGACAGTTGTGGGAGGAGTTTCGATTAATGGGAGGAGTTATGTGCCTATGGGCGAATCAGTAGAGACTGCTATGGTCTGGGTCAGGGCCAGGAGGGGGAACCAGAAGCTAGATCTGTTTATGGGTAGAGCCAGGGGGAGCTAATTAAGCAGAACTGGAATCAGAGGTCAGAGTTTAAGAACAGAGTTCGCCAGAGCGAACAAAGTGGGCAAAATTGAGTCTGAAAAAGCCAAGAGTGCTGACTTGATCAGTGGTCCGGACTGTACCAGAGAGTGAGTGGGTGGATCTGGAAGGATGGGTGGGGTCTAAATAGGGCTGAGGTCGAATAAGGGAGTAGGCGGGTCTAGAGTGGGTCCTAAGTAGGGGGCAGGGCTAGAAGAATGGGGCGGGGTCTAGACTGTGGGTAGGGTGGAGTTAGAACCTAAGGTGGGAGCGTTGGACAATGAGTAGGGCTAGGATGTGGGTGCAGTTCAGAGTGGGTGGCCCTCATCAAGGAGTAGGCTGAATCAGAGCCACGGGAGGGATTTGGAAAGTGGGCAGGGTCATATCAGCTAGTGAGCATAAGTCAGAGCCGGAGTTGGGGGTGGGGTGGGGGGAGAGACAGGGTTTGGAGATTCGTGGGGCCTTATCCGGAAGTGGGCAGTTAACTGAGGCAGGGTTTGGGCAGTAGGTGGGGCCATATCAGAGGGTGGGCGGGGTCAAAGCAGATGCCCAGTCAGCCATAGAGTGCTAAAGCGTTTTTCTCCCACTCAGATCCGCGCTTCACGCCTGGAACAGATAGACAAGGAACTGCTGTCAGCACAGGATAGGGTACAACAGACTGAGCCCCAGGTACTGAGAGGGGTGTAGTCAAGGCCCTAAGGGGTGGTGGTGGCCCCAGGCAGCGAGGGACCCTCAATGGCCCCAGCCAGAGTGCAGGAATAGGTGGAGCCCCGACCACATCGTTATGGGAGTTTCTGCCATCATCTGTAGCCTGGGTGCTTTGTGGGGTGCTCTGGGAACCACCAGGGCTAGTGTTCTCCCCACAGGCACTGCTGGCAGTGAAGTCGGTGCCTGTGGACGAGGACCCCGAGACTGAGGTTCCCACACAACTTAAGGATGGTGCCCCTCAGCCAGGCAACAGCAAAGTGAGTCCCCCCAGAGGCAGAATTGGGAGGTGGCAGCCAGTTGGGTTGGGGTACGGTGAGGCTGGTGGGGCCAACATGTATGTGACCTGGGGCCAGGCAAGGTGGGTGGGGATACCTGTCCTGTGTGTTTGGGGGTGTACTTTAGACTTAGACGTGGGGCCACCCCTAGGAGTGGCTGGTTAGGCCAGTGGAATGGACATTTGGCCTTCATGGGCTGAGGCCCCCTATCATTCTCCCCAGGAGTGTGGATGCAAGGTGAGGGTGGCAGGGGTGAGGAAGTGACTCTCCTTTCCCACTGTGTTTAGGGCAAGTCACCTAGAGTATGGGGACCGCTCCTGGTTGAGGAGGGTGGGTGGGCTGGCTAGGGCCAGGTGAACCAGGTGGGGTTCCCTAACCTGGTTCCATTTCAAACCCCCTGCAGGTGGAGGTGGTTTTCTGGTTGCTGTCCATGTTGGCGACCCGTGACCAGGAGGACACAGCACGCACGCTTCTCGCCATGTCTAGCTCTCCCGAGAGCTGTGTGGCCATGCGCCGCTCAGGCTGCCTGCCACTGCTGCTGCAGATCCTGCATGGCACAGAGGCTGGGGTCGGGGCTCACAACGGGACCTCCGGGGCGCCGGGAGCCAAGGATGCGCGCATGCGTGCCAATGCGGCGCTGCACAACATCATCTTCTCCCAACCAGACCAGGGCCTGGCACGCAAGGAGATGCGAGTCCTGCACGTGCTGGAGCAGATCCGTGCGTACTGCGAGACCTGCTGGGATTGGCTGCAGGCCCAGGCTGGTGGGCCTGACGGAAGTGGCACTGGCATCAGTGAGTGCGAGCCCTCGCCAGTCCCCTGGGTACAATGGGTGCAAGTAGCCAGTAACCTCTTCTGTCCACCTTCTCTGTGCCACACTCTGACTGAGCCTTATGGCAACCTTGTCATGACAGAATGGCAAAGTTACAAGCATGAGCAACCAATGCCCTGGTTGTAGGGTAGCTCAAGAAACAGTCATTGAACGTGTGGATGAATTGTGGGTAACAAAGAACACGGGTGCAGACTTTGAGAGTCTTAGTTTTGGCAGCTGATTGCAAAGTTAATCTATGACAAAATAGCAGCAAAAGGTCCTGAGCTCCCAGCATGACTTCATCTCCTATCCCAGCATTGGGTGAAGCAGGCACTTTATTATTCATTTCAGGGAGTGACTCCGCAGGTGCCAAGCATTCAGCAGTTTGCAGAGCTCTGGGGTATATTCTGGCCTTTGGAGTGGAGAAGGCAGGGAGGGGTGGGACACATCAGGGAATAATTCCCAGATTGGGAGGACTTTGACTCAGTCCCCTGGCCCACAGCCCCAGTTCCCATCGAACCACAGATCTGCCAGGCCACCTGTGCAGTGATGAAGTTGTCTTTTGATGAGGAATACCGCCGTGCCATGAATGAGCTGGGTGAGTGCCCCCTCGCCTCCTCCATGACCCCATCCCCATTCAGTCAGGCTTCTGGGCCTCACTTAGGCCTTGGACAGGCTTTTAGGTCTAACAGTCGTGGGACTCAGGGAACAAGGAAGTGGCCAGGAAGCCAAGAGCAAAGGTGAGAGGTCCAACTTAATACACAGAATCGGAGCTATGGGGTGGTTAAGGAGGCTACAGCCTTTCGAGGTTTCAGGTTTGGGAGCATTACATCTCTCTCTCTCTCTTGAGATTTATTGTTTAAGGGAAGGGAGAGAGAGAGAGACAGAGAGAGAGAGAGAGAGAGGGAGAGAGAGAGAGAGAGAGAGAAACAGAAACAGAAACAGAGAAGGAGGAGGGCCCAGAGCAGTCTCCATAGTTGTACGTCATCAGTTGTGACATAGTTTCATTCCACACAGGTGGATGTGGGGTTGTACAGGGCAGGAACTGAACTAGGGGCCTCCTGAATGGGAGGTGAGAACCTTTGCTGCCATCCTGGTGGTTACCAGTTGTGCCTCAGTTCAGCATATGGGTTTGCACAGGCCAAGGCCAGGATTCAACCCCAGGACCTCGCAGTTGCAAGGCAAGTGCTCAACCTGCTGAGCTATCCTGGTATCCGCATATCTTAAAGTCGAAACATGGAAAAAGGAAACACCCAAAGCTAAAAATCTCTTCAACATGCACAATTTTACTTCAGTTACTACAAAATGAGATCCTACTTCTTACCCATCAGATGGTCACACAGTGAAAAGTTGGTCAGAATCGTGTGGTCCAAGCCACACAGAAATGAGCTTGTGCCACCCTGATGGCTCAGTGGACAGGGCAGACTTTTGGGGGGCAGAGGAGCATGTGGCAACAGCACACACAGGTTGTAACCCTCTAGTCTGTCCTTCCCCAGCTGGGAATTTATCCTCTGGCTGGATTTACATAGGAAGACACAGAAAATCTAGAAAGGCAGCAACCAACCCAAATAAAACACCAGATCTGGAAACAGCATAAGCGTCCAACCCCCCAAATGAGCAGATTTTCTCTGCTGATTTTGCTCAATGAACAGGAGAAGGGCGCTTTGTGTATGAGCTGAGTTCTTTCCCTTCTCATACTGACCCAGTGACCATTTCCTACCATGTTCGTTCGCGGATTCTTTATAAAATGAGAACCTAGCTTTCCTAGCAAGTAAAGGACTGTGTGTGACAGTCATCAGTAGCTCCTGAGGAAACTGCCATCCAGGCCCTGCCCTGGACACAACAGGCACAGCCCACTCAACTCTGCCCTGAGAGGCTTGAGGTCTAATGGTCTTATGGGGATTCTCATTTGGGGTTTTAGAGGGCTTCTTGAGCTAGAAGCAGAAGGGGAGCCAGGAGTCTGGGCAAATAGCAGGGAAGAGCATTCCAGGCAGAGAGAACAGTACATGCAAAGGCCTGGCAGTTGGACAAAGTATGAATGGAGCTGAGGGCTGAAAGGAGGAGGCATATAAGTCACTGGGTATCCAGGGGATCTTTCATGTCTGGCAGCAAGTTGCCTGGAGGAAGTATCCTCAGAGTTGGGCTTTGAAGTTATACTTGGGGAAAGCAGATGGGGTGGGATGGAGGGAGGGTACCTAAGCAGAGGAACAAATGTGGGCAGAGGCTGGGAAGAAGTCAGGGGTATCATTCAGGATACCCTGCCTGCCCCCAGCCTCACCATACCCCCTCCTGTGTCCCTGCAGGTGGGTTGCAGGCCATGGCAGAGTTATTGCAGGTTGACTATGAGATGCATAAGATGAGCCAGGACCCGCTCAACCTTGCCCTGCGCAGATATGCTGGCATGACCCTCACCAACCTCACATTTGGGGACGTTGCCAACAAGGTACCCAGGGTGGGCGGGGTCAGTGCTCCCCCTAGTCTGAACCTCCCTCTACCTCATTCCCACCTCTGAACAGCCCAGAGGGGTGGGGACAGTTGTCCCCAATTTATAAGCTGGTACACTGAGGCCCAGAGAGGGCCTGTGGCTGGACTCAGTGAGCCAGGTCACTGTCCTCTTGGCTGCTCTGCTGCAGAGTGGAGCCTTGGGGCTAGGGGACGCTGAGTGTCTGCACCTGTGTCTGTCTCAGCCTGTTTCCTCATCTAAGCAACAAGGTGACTGCTCCCTCTTGCCATGATGGTAAGGAGGGAGGGCTGGGGTTCTAGCTCTGGCACATAGTAGATGCTGTTGGGGACAGTAGAAGGTGGAGCATGGTCTCTTTCATGCTTCCTGCTCCACCCACGACAGCATGACTCTCTTGTGTCACCCCACAGGCCATACTGTGTGCCCGGCAGGGCTGCATGGAGGCCATCGTGGCCCAGCTGGCTTCTGAGAGCGAGGAGCTCCACCAGGTACTCGGGTGGGGTGGGCTGAGGTGGGGCTCAAGGAGAGCCTTTCAAGGTGTCCCACTGCCCAAGCCCCCTCCCCCACAGGTGGGATGGGTGTTCCTTCTAGTTTCTGTAGCTCCACCACATGTAGGGTTGAGGGCGGTGGAGGGTGGGGACCTAGGTCCACCTTGCCTGCCCTGTGCCCTGCCTCAGGTGGTATCCAGTATCTTGCGTAACCTGTCCTGGAGGGCTGACATCAACAGCAAGAAGGTGCTGAGGGAGGTTGGCAGTATGACTGCCCTGATGCAGTGTGTCCTACGAGCCTCCAAGGTAGGTACCAGGTAGGCGCAGTGGGATGGGAGAGTGGCAATGCACCCCAGGAGGAGGGCACTGCCATGCTGTTTAATGCCGGCCACAGGGCAGGAAGACACTGGCAACAGGTGGTGAGTTCTCCATCTTGGGGGAAATCAAGCCAAACAACCTATTGCTTAGCTTAGCAGGTTGCCCAGCCTCAGATAGGCTGGGGCTTCCAACACTGCAACGTGGAGATCCTCTAAGTCCTGATTTTATTACTTTTTTTTTTTTAAGATTTATTTTTATTGTTTTTCGACAGAGAGAGAGAGACAGAGACAGAGAGAGACAGAGAGAAGGGGGAGGGCCCAGAGCAGTCTCCATAGTTGACATTAGTTTTCCATATAGTTTCACTCCACAGGTGGGTGTGGGGCTGCGCAGGGCAGGAACTGGGCCAGGAGCCTCCCACATAGGTCCCGGCAAGAACTGAACTGGGGACACACCCCAGTTCAGCATGTGGGTCTGCCTGGGTTGGGGCCAGGATTTGATTCTCAGGCCCCGGGGCTGCAAAGCAAGCGCTTAACCCGCTGAGCCATCCCAGCTTCCCCTGATTTTATTACTTTTCATTTTTATTTGAAAATAGATTTGTGTGCCTTTCCTCTCCAGCCCTTTGATATGTCTCGATGGAGAGAGCTGAGTAGATGGGGCTGGTGCCTGGGGCTCTCCTCAGTTGATCTCTCCCTGTCTTGCCCCTGTGCCCAGGAGTCCACCCTGAAGAGTGTGCTCAGTGCCCTGTGGAACCTCTCGGCACACAGCACGGAGAACAAGGCAGCCATCTGCCAGGTGGAGGGTGCCCTGGGCTTCCTGGTGAGCACTCTGACCTACAAGTGCCAGAGCAACTCGCTGGCCATCATTGAGAGTGGTGGTGGCATCCTGCGCAACGTATCCAGCCTCATTGCCACCCGGGAGGACTACAGGTCAGCTCTTCCCACAGTCAAGGGGGCAGGTGGACTCCCGGGTGCAGTCTGGGGGTGGAGGTGGCAGATCTTGCTCTGCTGTGAACTGTCACTAGGCAGCCTTGGTTTGTCCTTCTGTGAATGGATGTGCCTGATTTGTCCCCAAGCACTAATGTTGTGTTTTTTTTTTAAAGCCATTCTTTTTTTTTTCTTTTTATTTATTTATTTATTTATTTATTGACAGAGAGAGAGGGAGAGGGAGAGGGAGAGGGAGAGGGAGAGGGAGAGGGAGAGAGAGAGAGATACAGAGAGAGAACTGAACTGGGGGAGCTCCCAGTTCAGCATATGGGTCCGCACGGGCCGGGGCCGGGATTTGATCCTCGGTCCTTGGTGCTGCAAAGTGAGCGCTTAACCCACTGAGCCATCCCGGCTTCCCCACTAATGTCTTTTTAGCAAATTATAAGTCTATCCAGAATATTGCATGGGATATACTAAATATATGTAAATTTTAAATTAATTTGTTAAAATAAAACTATGTATTATTTTCTAAACAATATTAAAAATGAATACTTTTTCTTTATTAAGATATTTACTCCATAATATTAATAAGTAATACTTATTTATTAAAATAAATATTTCCTATTTACTAGATAATATCAATAATAATAAATAATGCTTTTAATGTACATAGTAAAATGCATAACATTTATTTTTAATATGTCTACCCCAAATATTGCATGGGATATACTTGTGCTAAAGGTTTTATTTATTAAAATATTTAAAACATTATTTATTAAATAATACTAATAGTTAACAAATAATACTTAGTATTTTATAAAACAAAATTTATCTTTAGTATATTCCATTCAATATTTGAGATAGACTTATACTCCACATTTATTACTTTCTCTGAATTTCAAACTCACCTGGGTACCTTATATGTATGCATGTGTGTATGTATATATACATACATATATATATATATATATATTTTTTTTTTTTTTAAGATTTATTTTTATTGTTTTGACAGAGATACAGAGGGAGATAAAGAGAAGGGGGAGGGCCTAGAGCAGTCTCCATAGTTGCATGTCGTTAGTTTTCTACATAGTTTCATTCCACAGGTGGGTGCGATGCTGTGTAGGGCAGGAACCAGGCCAGGGCCTCCCTTATGGGAGGCACACCCCTGTGAGCTGAGGGCCTCTCACATGAGAGGCACACCCAGGGCGGGAGCTGAATCAAACTGGGGTGGGAAGCGCACCCTAGTTCAGCATATGGGTCTGCACAGGCCGGGGTCAGGATTTGTTTTTGTTTATTTTATTTATTTATTTTTGACAGAGAGAGAGAGAGAGAGAGAGAGAGAGAGAGAGAGAGAGAGAACTAAACTGGGGGAGCTCCCAGTTCAGCATATGGTTCCGCACAGGCCGGGGCCGGGATTCAATCCCTGGTCCCCGGCGCTGCAAAGTGAGCGCCTAACCCACTGAGCCATCCCGGCTTCCCCCGGGGTCAGGATTTGATCCTTGGACCTGGGGCTGCAAAGCGAGCACTCAACCCACTGAGCCATCCCGGCTTCCCCTACCTTATATTTTTATTTGCTAAATCCTGCCACCCTACTCCTGGTGGGATGAGCGGTGGCCCCACTTGACACACCCCTCCATGCCACAGGAAGGTGCTGCGGGACCACAACTGCCTGCAGACACTGCTGCAGCACCTGACATCACACAGCCTGACCATTGTGAGCAATGCCTGTGGCACGCTCTGGAACCTGTCTGCCCGCAGCCCACGTGACCAGGAGCTGCTGTGGGACCTGGGTGCTGTGGCCATGCTGCGTAACCTGGTGCACTCGAAGCACAAGATGATCGCCATGGGCAGCGCTGCTGCCCTTCGCAATCTGCTGGCCCACCGGCCAGCCAAATACCAGGCAACAGCTGTTGCCATCTCCCCTGGTGCCTGTGTGCCTAGCCTGTATGTGCGCAAGCAGCGGGCATTGGAGGCTGAGCTGGACACGCGGCATCTGGCCCAGGCACTCAACCACCTGGAGAAGCAGGGCCTGCCTGAGGCCAAGGCTGAGGTGACCTCCAAGAAGCCACTGCCATCCCTGCGGCACCTGGACGGGCTGGCCCAGGACTATGCCTCAGACTCGGGCTGCTTTGACGATGACGATGCACCCTCCCTGGCTGCCGTGGCTGCCACTGCTGAGCCTGCCAGACCTGCTGTGTTATCTCTCTTCCTGGGCAGCCCCTTCCTGCAGGGGCAGGCGCTGGCCTGTGCCCCACCCACACACCAAGGTGACCTGGAGGCAGAAAAGGAGGCCAGTGGGGAGGCAGCTGTGACAACCAGGGCCAAGGCCAAGTTGACACTGGCAGTGGCACGAATTGACCAGCTGGTAGAGGACATCTCAGCCCTGCACACCTCGTCTGATGACAGCTTCAGCCTCAGCTCTGGGGACCCTGGACAGGAAGCACCACGGGAGGTCCGTGCCCAGTCCTGCTCGCCTTGCCGGGGATCTGTCAGTGGGCAACAGGAGGCCAGAGGTCAAGCTCACCCGCTGCTACGGCTCAAGGCAGCCCATGCCAGCCTTTCCAATGACAGCCTCAATAGCAGCAGCACCAGCGATGGTCACTGTCCCCGTGAGCACTTGCGGCCCTGCCTGCTGGCAGCTCTGGCTGAGCACCACGAGGGGCTCCATGGTGGCCAGGCGCGGCCCAGCCAGCTTGACCTCAACCTGCAGGGCGGCCAGCTTGAGCCAGCAGCCCAGGAGACCACAGCCACTGACACCCAAGTGCACACCATCAAGCTGTCACCCACCTACCGGCATGTGCCGCTGCTTGAGGGCATGGCCAGGGCAGGTGGGGGGCCCCTGGCCTCTGGGGCTCAGAAGCAGGCCTGGCTGCCCACAGAGGGCCTGAGCAAAGTGCCAGAGAAGCTGGTGGCAAAGGCAGCACCACTATGCTTGTCCCGCTGTAGCTCCCTGTCCTCCCTGTCCTCGGCCAGCCACCCTGGCCCCAGTGAGGTAGGGGACCTGGATGACAGTGACTCATCAATGGAGGGGCTGGAGGAGGTGGGACCCAGGAAGGCAGAGCTGGACAAGGCCTGGCCCGGGCCCGGGTCCACCTCTTTGGCCATGGCCATCCCAGCACCACCACACGGCCGGGGCCTGGGAGTGGAGGACGCCACACCGTCCAGCTCCTCAGAGAACTGTGTGCAGGAGACACCACTGGTGCTGAGCCGCTGTAGCTCTGTGAGCTCACTGGGCAGCTTTGAGAGCCCATCCATCGCCAGCTCCATCCCTAGTGACCCATGCAGTGGGCTGGGCAGTGGCACAGTCAGCCCCAGCGAGCTGCCCGACAGTCCTGGGCAGACCATGCCACCAAGCCGCAGCAAGACACCACCACTGGCCCCTGCACCACCTGGTGAGCGTGAGACCACCCAGTTCAGCCTGCAGTGGGAGAGTTATGTGAAGCGCTTCCTGGACATTGCAGACTGCCGGGAGCGCTGTTGGCTGCCTTCTGAGCTGGATGCTGGCAGTGTGCGCTTCACCGTGGAGAAGCCAGATGAGAACTTCTCCTGTGCCTCCAGCCTCAGTGCTCTGGCCCTGCATGAGCACTACGTACAGAAGGATGTGGAGCTGCGGCTCCTGCCTCCCGCCTGCCCTGAGCTTGGCGAGGGCCGTGGCCCTGGCTTGCACTTTGCTGGGCACCGCCGGCGGGATGAAGCCAGTGGCCACCAGGAGGGGCCACCTGCCACTGACCAGGAGCTGGAGCTGCTGCGGGAGTGCCTGGGCACAATTGTGCCTGCCCGGCTCTGCAAAGTGGCCTCAGCACTGGTGCCTGGCTGCCATGCGCGGCCTGTGCCCGTATACATGCTGGTGCCCACCCCGGCCTGTGAGGACGACTCCTACACTGACTCAGCCGAGGGCACACCAGTCAACTTTTCCAGTGCAGCCTCACTCAGTGATGAGACACTTCAAGGACCTCCCAGGGACCTGCCTGGTGGGCATGCAGATGGGCAGAAACCTGCAGGTCGTGTGGCCCCTACCAGGCAGGCCACTAGGCACAGGCACAGGGCCGGGGATGTAGGCCGGAGCACAGAGCTGGCCTGGGGGTTGGACAGAAGCCCATCAGAGCCGGAGCTGCCCCTCCACAGTCCCCAAGGCACCTGTACTGATGGAAACAGCCCGGCGTGTGGGAATGGGGCGCTGCAGTCCCTGTGCCTCACGACACCCACTGAAGAGGCTGTGTATTGCTTCTACAGCAATGACTCAGACGAGGAGCCAGCCAAGGCTGCGGTGGTGGCGCCCTCTCAGCGGGCATCTGCCATCCCCCGGGCAGTTAAGAGGGAGCACCCTGATGGCAGGAAGGAGGTACAGGTCACGCCCAAGGCTGTGCCCACTGCCAGGGCCCAGCCCAGCTTCATTGCTGATGAGATGCCACCGTGCTACTCCCTGAGCTCCTCTGCCAGTTCTCTCAGTGAACCTGAGCCCATGGTTACCAAGGACCCAGGCCCTGGAATCAGACATGACAGCTTGCCCAGCCCATGGGCCCAGGCAGAGCTGGGGTGTAGCAAGAGCTCAGCCACACCCAAGCACCAGCTCCGGGCACCAGGCGCACGGCATCATAAGCCCCAAACTACCCGGCCAGGTGAACGGCCAGCAGAAGAGCCTCGGGAGCATGGGGAGGAGGCAGTGGGGTTGGACCGTGCATCGGACCTGGACAGCGTCGAGTGGCGTGCCATACAGGAAGGGGCCAACTCTGTAGTCACCTGGTTGCACCAGGCGGCGGTGGCCGCCGCTACTCATGAGGTGTCATCTGAGTCTGACTCCATCCTATCCATGTCGGGACTGTCCGTAGGCTCTACCCTGCAGCCCTCCTTACGCAGGAAGGGGCAGCGGCCTCTGTTAGAGGGCCAGGTGGGCAGTGCCACACGGCCAGAGAAACAGGACGTGATCCTGGCCCAACACAGTGGTGGTTCCCGATTGCCCTGTGGCCCCCGGAAGCCACGTGATGCTCAGAAAACCACATCCAGGGTGGCAGCTGTGTTCCGAGGAAGGACAGTAATCTACATGCCCAGCCCTGCCATGCGAACCCAGCCTAAAGGTGCCCCTGGCCCCCACACTACACCCAGGAAGATGGGGCCCTTGAGCCCGGAGCAGCCAGGGGCCCCCACCACAGCCACTAGCATTGGGCAGCAGCGGTCTCAGAGCCTGCACCGGTTGGGCAAGATCTCAGAGCTGGCAGCCCTGAGTGCCCCCCAGAGGAGTGCTACACCACCGGCCCGCCTCTCCAAGACCCCCTCATCCAGCTCCTCCCAGACTTCCCCTGCCTCCCAGCCCCTGCAAAGGAGGTCACCCCTGGCAGCCCAGGCTGCAGGGCCCCTGACCAGCCCCAGGGCCTCACCGGTCGCCAAGATGCCTGTCCACACCCGGCTGGCCAAGCAGCACAAGACGCAGAAGTCACCCGTGCGGATCCCCTTCATGCAGAAGCCAGCCAGGCGGGGGCAGCCACCTCTGACCAGGGCATCTCTGGAGCTGGGGGCCAGGGGCCGGATGGGAGCTGAGGGGCGTCCGGGTGCCCGGGGGGGCCACCTGGGCCTGGCACACATGGCCTCAGCCTGCTCCAGTGGCAGTGAGTCCGAGCGCTCAGGTTTCCGGCGCCAGCTGACCTTCATCAAGGAGTCACCAGGCCTGCTATGCCAACGTCGGTCAGAAATGTCCACAACTGCCGCCCCTGCCTCCCAGGATGGCTCACCTCGCTGCTGCCAGCCTGCCCAGCCTGCTGTTTTCCTCTGCTCTTCCCACTGCAATGAGCTGCATGCAACCCCCCGGCCATCCCAGGTCCCCCAGCAGACTCCCACAGCCCAGCCCAGCCTGAGCCAGCGGCCACCACAGCGCACCAGCTCCGAGAGCCCATCCCGCCTGCCTGTGCGCACACAGGTCCCCCGGCCAGAGACAGTCAAGCGCTATGCCTCTCTGCCCCACATCAGCACGGCTCACAGGCCTGAAGGCGCCACCCTGGGGCCCATGGCTGATGCCACCCACTGGAGCAGCAACAAGGAGGCCCGGCCTTTGCCCAGGATGGCTGCACCAGGCAACACGTGGCGTCGCATCCGGGACGAGGATGTGCCACACATCTTGCGGAGCACGCTGCCTGCCACCGCCTTGCCTCTTGTAGGCACCTTGCCCAAGGAGGGCCCAGGTGGCTCCCCACAGCGCAAGACCAGTGATGCTGTGGTCCAGACAGAGGACTTCGCTGCCACCAAGACCAACTCCAGCACTTCCCCAAGCCTGGAGACCAGGGCTGCCCCCCAGGCCCCTGCCAGCGGCCTCACAACCCTCCTCAGCAGCGACGTGGACGGGCCTGCCAAGGCTCTCACCTCTGCCCACTTTATCCACGAGGGCCTAGGGGTGGCTGTGGGGGGCTTTCCCACCAGCCGACACAGCTCCCCCAGCCGCTCAGCCCGAGTCCCACCCTTCAACTATGTGCCCAGCCCCATGGTGGCATCCACCACTGACTCTGCTGTGGGTAAAGCCCCTGCCCCCACCAACCTCCTGGAATAGCAGCCTGGACCAGTCTTCTGGGACATTTTTTCTGCCAGAAGGCTATCATGCTGCCTTTAGGGTGATCTGGGACCCATCTGCCCACTGATTCCCTGCCCTCGGAGCCCCACCCCAGCCTGATAGGCCTCACATCTCATGCCTGCTTCTGTGATGCAGGGGCTCACAGTGGGGTGGGGAAGCTCGGGAGGAAACGAAAATCAGGCTGGACTTTGAGTCTGGACCTGGCTCACATGCAGACACCACCCTCCCAGCTGCTTTGGACCCAGGCCTCATTATGAGAGGGAGCCAGAGGAGGTAACAGCACCTGCCAGAGGTGGGCTGTGGAGGGTGGGCCATTCAGTGCCCACCGGCTGGGCCCATATCAGCTTCTAGGGCGCCCAGACCAAGTCTGTAACTATGGCAGCTGGAGGGTAATTTGTTAATAATGACTCCCAATTTGTTTGCCTTCTTAGTCCCAGTGGAGATGTGTGGCTGAGCCCCACAGAGACACCCCTGTCTGACAGCGATGTTCAGGGGAGCCTGGAGCTCTGATACTTGGGGCTGGTTGACAGAATCGGTGTTGTCAGAATTGCCTGGAAGGGGCCAAGGATGGCAAGGCCAGGCTGGCCTGGGTGATGCAGGGCTGCCACTCACGTTCCTACTCCTGACTGAGGGGTACTGGCTGCCAGCAGAGGAGGAAGAGGTAGGGAGAGGACCAGGGAGGTGGGTGGTTTAGGACCAACTGTGGTTGGCCAGAAGCAATGGGAGATAAGAGTCACGGTGGCATGGTTCAACTTGGTGACAACAAAGCCCTGGCTCTACCGAACTGCATGGCTTCAGGGACAGATGAAGCTGGCTTGTGGCCCTCCAGAGGACTGTAGCCTGGCCAGCTGGATGTGCGCAGGTCGGGGCTGTCAGGATGCTAGAGCATTGGTGCCAGAGGAAGCAGACAGACATGCAGGGACACAGGGAGCCTGAGAGGTCTCACTGTCCTCCCGTCTCCCCTGCCAGTGTGCGCATGGGAGGTTGCGGGGGTTCCTGCTCAGGGAGCTTAAGGGTGCACACCTCCCTGCAGAAAGAGCCAACGACCTCTTTGCTGCAAAGGCCCAGCTCCGGAAAAGAGCTGCTGTCACAGCCATCCTGCAGCGAGCTACCTCTCAAGGGGCTAGGGAGCAGATGAGATGCTGTTTGGGATGATTGACAACTCCAAGACTAGGTCTCTTCTCTGGGAGGAAGGAGAGATGAAAGTGCAGAAGGAGCCCTATGCCCACCCATGGGCACCAATGTCCCTCCTATCCCTCAGTCAGCAGAAGGAGCTGACCAGCAGCACAAGTTTCCTCCAGTAGGATGGTCCTCAACTCCAGGGACCCTTGTGGGCCATGCTGTTCCCAGCCCCCATGGACACCATGGTGCTGCTTTTGCAAACATTTGTATCACATTGCATTACAAGTCCAAGAACTCCCCCGTCCTGTAGGACAGGCCCCAGAGCTCTGCCTGAGAGGGCCAGCGGCAGGACACAGCAATGGCTGAGTCCACCGTATGCTCCTCCTTTGACAGAACTTCCCACAAAGAGCTGGCATATAGCAGATGGTGGAAATGAAGGCTGGGCAAGGCATTGCACACACCCATAGCTGACCCCTTGAGACACACAGAGGGGTCTCAGAAACCAACAGTCCCTATCCTGGTCTAGCCTGAGAGGTGGGACAGAGTGGTTCTCTTAACTCTTTTTTGGATGTAGGGTCTGTCAGATGTCCACTTACTTGCCACCAGGCAGCTGACCTCCCCCCCCCCCCACACACACACAATGGAGTGGTGGAAGAGGAAGGCACAGACCCCACCCTCAGCTCACCCAGGTGTAAGGGATCTGGGTTGGTGGGACCTGGGGGTGGGCATACCCATGCATTGTGACCCTGGGTAGTGCTCTTAATGCCCTGTGCCTGTTTCCTCATGTGGGCCATGGGGAGAACTCCCAGAGCCACCTCTCCAGAAAACACAGTGGCTACCCCCTCTGCCTGCCCCATATCTGGCCCAGCTTCAGAAGGGGGCTCTTGCTCCATCTATGTCCATGGCTACTTCTGCCTTCTCCGTCCCCCTGTGGTAGGGGCACAGCTGCACCTTACAACCTGGCCAGGCAGGACAGTGGGGACTCTGGGCCCTGAGGTTTCCTGGATAATCAGTTCCAGACCAGGCCTGAACGTCTTAGGACCTAAAGGATGCCTCCTGTGAAGCCTTTACACACCCCCACCCTGCCCCGGGGCTGCTCGGTCACCTGATCTCACTAAGGAGGTCCCATCTGCCTCAGGAGCAGCCCCTACCCATGACTGCAGAACCCTACCACCAGCTGGGTGCTGAATTTGAGGCAGTGCATCCACCAGTGCAGCATTACCTCACCTCTGCTTGAGTCTGTAGCCCAGCCCCAGCCTGGTTGCCCTGTTCCATCCACCCCCCCATCCCCACCCTGGGTCCATGCAGTATTACAGGACGTGTAAATACACACAGCCCTATCTTCCCCCACTCAACCTAAAGCCATCATCTGTCAGAAGAAAGATGTGGAACCGGGCTTCTTAAGTGCACCTTTAATAAATAAAGCTGTTGACTGCGCTTCATGCAGTTGTTTCCAAAAGGGTGACGACTTGGTTAGGCAAGCCTTTGTGGGTTTTTCCATCCAGGTTGCCCTCCCTGGGTCCATGTGCTGGAGAGGCAGGCTGTAGGATTTGTGCAGGGGGAGCACTCAGGACAGCTAGGTGGCACAGGGGAAAGTAGCTGGAGTGTTTCCACTTGACCTTGTGTGTGTGTGTGTGTGTGTGGGGGTGAGCTCTGGAAGGTGCATGGCACCCCAAACTCAGGGGCCCCACCTGGAGGCCTGTGATGGGCAGGGAGGGTAACCTCCCAGTCAAGAACAGCAGGGCACCTTTGGGACCTAAGCAGGTGAGCCAAAGGTCTCTTAACAGGGAACTTTGACATCCACTGCCCTAACTGGAGCCAAGCTGGCATTTTCTGAATGCCTGTGCCCCCCCACCCCCACTCCCCCAGCTCCTGGGTCTCTGAGGTCTCTCAGGCTTAAACAGATACTCCTTTAGGAGAAAGAAACACTTCCTGGGATGCTGGGGTCATGACCCATGTCAGGGTCCTACCTTATGGGTCCCAGTGCTTCCCTGAGTTCCTAGGGACCTCTGCAAAGGAATGGCTCACAGAGGCACAGTCCAAATGGCCAGTGGCAGCAGGGACTCAGTGAGAACATCTACAATGGGCCTGGCCTGCCAGGATGGAAGTGACTGAATGAGGGCTCAGGGTGGGGGTGGGTGACTGACCAGCTCATACTATCATGGAAGCCCAGGACAGCATCCCCATCTGATGGATCCCACAGCCAACAGATCAGTTTTGCACCGACCGTGAATCAGACAAGTGCCGCCGTCCTGGGGGTAATGCCCACAACTTAGATTGGGGTGCTCAGGGCCCCTGCATGCCCCATTTCTGATTTGAGCCCTCCTGGGAAATGGCTTCTCACATGGCCAGGTCTACTGAGGGGAAGGAGGGGACAGAGCCCTTTTCCATAACCTCTGGGGCCCTGCAGTTTACACGGAGATGGGCTCAGTTTAATGGTTGATCAGTGAAGCAGGGTTGCCAGATGAAGGGAGGGGATGAGGGGTGCTGGGGTCCCACACCAAATCCAGCCTGGGCTGACAGTGATCGAGTCCCAGGAGAGCAGCCCAGGGCTGAGCAACATCCACAAGGCCTGACTCAACCTCCAGGTAGGGCAGCTGAGGCAGCTCTGCCTCTGCTGAAACCACAGACCAGGCAGGTTTTATCCCTTGAGGTTCTTAGGCCATGGAACGGAGCCTGGAATTGGCTTCTGGGACTGGGGCCCAGGTCTGAGGTGTGACAGGCCAGGTGTCATGGGGAGGACCAAAAGTTCCAGTGGGCAGTGGGCACCTGCCAAGGGGGCCACATGCTCAGGCGAGCCCAAGGGCCAGGTCAGCCCGAGGAGGAGGCTCCCAGAGCCCCTGGCAGTGCCATCTGCTTCACGTGGCCAACATCCTGCTCCAGCTCCTTCCCGGCTCTCCGCAGGTCCTCGCACCTCTGTCTTAGCTCATTGCCCGCCTGCTGCAGCCTCTGGTTGGCAGCCACATAGGCCTGGCTTTGTAGGTAGAGCTGCTTCCACTGGGCCTCAGGGTCTTCAGACCTCCTGAAGGAACCTGCAGAGTCTGGGACAAGACAAGGCCCACTGTTCAGGGAGGGAGCAGAAGACTGTTTATCCCCCAGCATAGCATGTGACCAGAGGGGACAGACAGGTCACAGAAGAGGCCCTGCCTGGGGACAGACACCTGCTCCATAAAGGGTGCTAACCCCACAATGGTTCCTGCTCTCAAAGCCTGAGATGCAACCTCCTGTCCCCTGAAAACCTGTCTCGTGGCTGTGCAACCTTGCAAAATCCAGCACTCATTGTCAGGAGGCTGCAAAGGCAGGAGGGTGTAGACATGCATCTCCTGATGACCACACTTCCTAACAACAGTGTGACCAGTGGAGGGAGGTGGGGTGAGGTAGGGGTAGCAGGGTAGGAAAAGCACAGCTGCAGGGTTCAGGTCCTCTCTGCTGTCTGGTCCTATGCATGAACAGGGACAACGTGGCCTGCCCTGCTTGCCAGCTGTCTACTGTCATACCCCAGCAGGCTAAGCGTCTGGCATAGGCCATAGAAACTCTGCTATTTGATTAACAGTCACTTTTCCCTCACCAGCTTTAGTAATAAGGTGGGAAATGCCAGATGACACAAATGGAGTCAAGTGTGGTCCTAAACAAAAACATGGGCCAGTAGGGAAAGGCTCTCTCCCTTGACTGGGCCCCAGCATTGCCCAGGCCTCAGTCTGCCCACCCTCCGAATCCTGGTGGACCTGTCCATAATTCTTAAGCTGGAGCTCAAGTAGCCTCAGATGACTCACGCCATGGGTACCTGTGGCTTATGTTCCTAGGGCTGATGTTCCAACAGAATATTCCAGCTATGGAAAAGTCCCCCATCTGAGCTGTCCAATATACCAGGCACGAGTGCCACTTGAAATGTGGCTACATGGAGCAAACAACTGAATTTTTTACTATTACTTAATTTAATTTAATTTTATTATTTTTTAATCTATTTATTTATGATTTATTTGATTGATTTTTGACAGACAGACAGAGACAGAGAGAAGGGGGAGGGCCCAGAGCAGTCTCCATAGTTGACATTAGTTTTCTATATAGTTTCACTCCACAGGTGGGCACAGGGCTGCCCAGGGCAGGAACTGAGCCGGGAGCATAGGCCCCGGCAAGAACTGAACTGGGGGCACACCCCAGTTCAGCTTGTGGGTCTGCATGGGCCGGGACTGGGATTTGATCCTCGGTCCCTGGGGCTTCAAAGTGAGCACTTAACCCGCTGAGCCATCCCAGCTTTCCCTATTTTATTTATCTTTAAAGATTTATTTTATTGTTTTTGACAAAGAGACAGAGAGAAAGGGGGAGGGCCCAGAGCAGTCTCCATTGTTGTACATCATCAATTTTCAACACGATTTTGTTCCACACAGGTGGGTGGGGCCATGCAGGGTGGGAACTGAACTGGGGGCCTCCCACATGGGAAGAACGCCCCAATTCAGCATATGGGTCTGCACCAGTCAGGGCCAAGATTTGATCCTCGGTCCCTGGGGCTGCAAAGTGAGTGCTCAACCCGCTGAGCCATCCCGGCTTCCCCTATTACTTAATTTTAAAAATGTTTCCCAATTGAAAGATTCATTCAAGATAGAACAGAGTAAGATATCACTGGGAAAAAAGCTTTCCATTGTGTTTCTCACCTCCTATTGCCCATAAGATTCATATTTATTGTCTCAGGCCCCCTAGAATGGCCCAAGGGCAGGCACTGTCATCTCTTTTGTTCATGTCTTCACTCTAGTACTTAGAACAGAACCTGGTGCTTAATAGGTTTTATTGTTTTTTTTAAAAGATTTACTTTATTGTTTTTAACAGAGACAGAGAGAAGGGGAAGGGCCCAGAGCAGTCTCCATAGTTGTACTTCATCAGTTTCTGACACGGTTTCGTTCCACACAGGTGGGGCTGGGAACTGGGCTGGGGGTCTCCAGCATGGGAAGAATGCTCCATTGAGCCAGGGGCTGAAGGAGTGGGGCAGTGGGGGAACCAAACTGGGGGCCTCCCGCATGGGAAGCACACTCCAGTTCAGAATATGGGCTCGCACAGGCCGGGGCCGGTATTCGACCCTCACTCCCCAGGGCTGCAACATGAGTGCTTTGCCTGCTGAGCCATCCTGGTTTCCCCTTAATAGGTTCTTTTTTTTAAAGATTTATTTTTTATTGTTTTTGACAGAGAGCGAGAGAGATACAGAGACAGAGAGAAGGAGGAAGGCCCAGAACAGTCTCCATAGTTGCACATCATCGGTTTTTCCACATAGTTTCATTCCACAGGTGGGCGGGGCTGCACAGGGCAGGGACTGGGCTGGGGTCTCACCCCGGTGAGAATTGACCTAAAGGCACTCCCCAGTTCAGCATATGGGTCAGCATGGGCAGGGGCCGGGATTCGATCCTCGGTCCCCAGGGCTGCAAAGTGAGCGCTTAACCCACTGAGCCATCCCAGCTTTCCCCTTAATAGGTTCTTAATGGAAGTCTGTTGAATGAATAAGCAAACTTCATCCACCAGAACACAAAATTCACCCCACAACTGTAGGCCAAAGCCATTGATCAGACCTGCTTCCATCTTCTGAAAGAAGGACTTTATCCACAAAAGGCCAGACAGTAAATAGTTTTGGCTTTGAAGGTCCAGTCAGTCTGTCCTGCCTATTCAGCTGTCATTGTGTCCTGAAAGTAACCAGGTCTACACATCCACGAATGTATGTTGCTGTGCGCCAACACAACCTTCTTGGCACTGAAATTTCCACTTGTCAAGAAACAGTCTCCCCCTTTCCCCGAACACACACACGCACGCGGATTAAGAAACGTAAAATCCATTCTTAGCTTCTTGGCCTTGCAAGGAAAGGCAGTGGGCAGGATTTGGCTGCG
Organism: Craseonycteris thonglongyai; assembly: GCA_004027555.1. Classification (NCBI taxonomy): domain Eukaryota; kingdom Metazoa; phylum Chordata; class Mammalia; order Chiroptera; family Craseonycteridae; genus Craseonycteris; species Craseonycteris thonglongyai. The sequence continues at coordinate 29,838 of PVKE010006755.1, forward strand.
GGTCCCTGTCCTAGGTGCCCCTCTTTACAGGTGAGGAGAGGGGGCTCAGGGAGAATGAGGATTGTGTCACAGCCTAAGTTCTGAATCCCACAATTTTATCCGACCTGCTACTCAGGGCTGGAGCTCAAGTGTGCTTCCCCTCGTCCCTTTCTGCTGAGGTCTCAGGGCACCCTCTTTCCTGCCCGTCGTCGGTTCCCCCTACCTTCCGAGGCCAGGGCAGTGAAGACGGGGTCCTCGGCGGGCGCCCCCCGCACGTCCTCCAGAATCTGCTCCACCGTAGGGGGTGCCGGGCGGATGGGCAAGACCACGCGCTTTTTGGCCTTGGAGCCCATCCCTGAAGGCGGAAGAAGAGTGGACCAGGGTGCCTGCCTCCTGGCCTGGGCCATTCCTCCCGCCCAGCGAACCTCTACGCACGCGTCATGCCCCGCCTCTCGGGGCTCGCCCTTTAGCGTCCTCCTCCACCTCCTCCTCAGCTTCCCTGCTCAGCCGCAGCTGCCTCATCTGGCTACGCGTTCTGAGGTGCCGGAGCCTAAGGTCAGCTACTTCCGTTTCCTGTGGGAGCAAGGCCAGGACCCCAGGCCTTGACGTAAACTTCCGGCCTCCTCTTTCTCCTTCCTGCCGCTTGTCCCGAGGCTACGCGCCCTCTTAAAGGGGCCGCGTCCAGAAGGGTCCCGGTGCAATCTGAGCGGATCTGCGACTGGACCAGACCAGGAAAGACGCCGCCTAAGTCTCCCCGGTGCGCCCGACCTGGAAGCTCAAGGGGCGTGGGATCCCATACCGGCTTCCCTCGCTATGGAACAAAGCATCCGACGTCCTGTTTTCTGCAAAAGGAAGACACAGCACCCAAACTCATGTGGCTGTCGTGGGAACAATGTTCCTGTCCACGCAATGTGGCCAGGCGCACAAGGAATGCTCAGTGAATGCTAGCTGCGCTAACTACCACTGAGGTGTTCAAGGACGCAGGACTTAAGCCAGCATCTCCCTTGCTGGGTCTAGGTCAAGGTCGCTCCGCCAACCTCTAAAATCCCCGCCCCACCTGGTAGGTGGTGCTGGACCTCCCTTGACTAGGATGGGAAAACAGGCTCAAAGCAGAGGGCAATTTTTGTATTTTTTAACAGCTCTATATAATGTTCAAGTCCACCTGTTTGAAGTGTACAGCTGTGATTTGGATGGAGAACATATTTACATATATATAAATTTACAGAGTTGTGTAACCATTAATCACCACATTCTAATTCTAGAATAAGACGGATGGGGTGCGGGTGGGGGCGCCCTGGTAAGGACTCTGGTGGAGGGGAGAGGGAAACATTTAGGCCACCTGTATCTCCATCTGATGAATGTTAGCTCCTGGAAGGCAGGATCTGCATCTGTCCTGTTCTGTATATTCAGAGCCTGGTTTACAGTAGGCACTCAATAAATGAGGGCCTTTGGTACCAAGAATTTATACATTTATTTTTATGGCTCTTCTCCAGCTCAATACATGCTTTTTTTTATTTTGCAACTTTTAAAATTGAGGTAAAATTCACAAAACATAAAATTCACCCTTTTAAGGTGCACAATTCAGTGGTTTTAGCATATGAAGTACGACAATTAAGTTTGTGAACTTGCCACTGCCACTGTGCACTTACATTGTCAGCACTGTACAAACAACTCGGTAAGGTTTCATAACCTTGGTATAACAGTGTCTCACAGCTGTGTTCATGTCAACGTGTGGTGGTGTTTTACTAAGTGGCGTTCATGATTGTTGTTGCGTGTTTTTGTGTGCCGTAGCAAGAATGTTGGAGCTTGAACTAGAGCAACAAACATTAAATTTTGTTAAACTTGGCAAGAGTGGAAGTGAAATCAGGGACATGTTAGTCCATGTTGATGGAAATAATGCCATAAAGGAAATGGCAGTGTACAAATAAATGTATTAAATGTTTTTCTGATGGAAGAGAAACTGTCACTGATGAAGAGAGGTCAGGGTGGCCAGTAAGGAGCAGAACGGATGAAAACATTGCAAAAATTTGTTGAATTGTGCATCAGAATCATGGACTGACCGTGAGAAGCATAGCAGACTAAGTAAACATAGATAGAGAAACAAATCCGGAAAATCTTAACTGAAAATCTTGGCATGAGAAAGGTGTGTGCAAAAATGGTACCAAAGGAGCTTACTGATGAACAAAAGCAAAGGAGAGTCAAAGTTTGCCAAGACCTTTTGGAGAGGCAAGATGAGGTTTTGGGCCATGTTAACACAGGTGATAAAACATGGGTGTACCAATATGACCCTGAAACAAAGCGTCAAAGTGCACAATGGAAGTTAGCCAATTCTCCACAACCAAAAAAGTTCCATCAGTCAAAATCAAGAGTCAAAACAATGTTGCTAACCTTTTTTTTTTTTTAAAGATTTATTTTTATTGTTTTTGACAGAGAGAGAGAGAGATACAGAAACAAAGAGAAGAGGGGGGAGTCCGAATAGTCTCCATTGTTGTACATCATTGGTTTTTCCACATAGTTTCATTCCACAGGTGGGTGCGGGACTGCACAGAGCAGGAACTGGGCTTGGGTCTCACCCAGGTGAAAACTGAACTGGGGGCACTCCCTAGTTCAGCAGATGGGTCAGCATGGGCCGGGGCCAGGATTCGATCCTCCATCCCCAGGGCTGCAAAGTGAGTGCTTAACCCACTGAGCCATCCCTGCTTCCTGCTAACCTTTTTTTTTTTTTTTATAATTTTAACTGCTGCGAATTTTAAATATAGATTTATTTACTTATTTATTTTTGACAGAGAAAGAGAGAGAGAGAGATACAGAGACAGAGATAGAGAGAGAACTGAACTGGGGGAGCTCCCAGTTCAGCATGTGGTTCCGCACGGGCCGGGGCCGGGATTCGATCCTTGGTCCCCAGTGCTGCGAAGTGAGCGCTTAACCCACTGAGCCATCCCGGCTTCCCCTAACTTTTTTTGATATCAGATTGTTCATTATGAATTGGTACCAACTGGACAAGCAGTCAACCAAGTTGACTAGAAGTGCTGAAAAAACTGCATGAAAAAGATGAGGGGAGGCCCCAGATGGCTCAGCAGGTTGAGTGCTTGCTTTGCAGCCCAGAGATAGAGGATCAAATCCCTCCAGCCCTGGCCCGTGCAGACCCGTATGTTGAAATGGGGTATACTTCCCATTCGGGAGGCCCCAGCCTAGTTCCTACCCTGCTCAGCCCCTGCCCACCTACGCGGAACAAAACCATGTTGAGGGCTGATGACGTACAACTATGGAGACTGCTCTGGAGCCACCTGCTTCTCTCTGTCTCTGTCAGGGACAGTAACATAAAAATAAAAAAGTTATATGAAAACGACCTAATCTTTTCGTCAACAACTCATGGTTTTTACTTACATCATGACAATGCACCAGCTCATGTAGCACTGTCTGTGAGCAAGTGTTTAGCCAGTAAACAACTGTATTGGAACAGCCTCCCTACTCACCTGATCTGGCCCCCAATGCCTTTTTTTAACCCAAAGATACAGGAAATATTGAAAGGAAGACATTTTGATGACATTCAGGACATCAAAGGTAATATGATGATGGCTCTAATGATCATTTTAAAAGAGTTCCAAAATTGCTTTGAAGGGTGGACTAGGCACTGGCATCAGTGCAAAGCTTCCCAAGGGGAGTCCTTCAAAGGTGACTGTAGTGATATTCAGCAATGAGGTATGGAGCATTTTTTTAGGGTGAGTTCATGAACTTAATAGTCAGACCTTGTATTTTTAAGGTTGTGTGACCATTACCACTATTGAATTAAAAAACATTCTCATCTCTCTTAAAAGAAGCCCCACTCCATCAGCAGTCATCCCCACCCCTTTCCCCAGCTCCTGATCAGCACTAACCCACTTCCTGTCTGTGGATGTGCCTGTTCTGGACATTTCACATAAACAGAATCACACAGTGTGAGGCCTTGTGTGTGTGACTCCTCTCACTGAGCACCGTGTGTTCAAGGTCCATCCAAATGGTAGTGAGTGTCAGGGCCTCACTCCTTCTCACAGCCAAGTAACACTCCAGTGTGTGGATGGGCTGTGTTTATCTGTTCATCTATGGATGGACACTTGTGTTTTTGATCTTTTGGCCATTGTGAATCCTGCTGCTGTGAACACTTGTGTACAGGTTTTTGTGTGGACTTTTGCTTTCAGTTTTCCTGGCTATGTACCACCTGCAAATGGAATTGCTAAGTCACATAGTAACTCTGTTTAATTGCCTGTGTAACTGCCTGTTTCCCAAAGGGCTGCCCCAAGATGGCTCATTTTGGGTACTTATTGTGTGCCAGGCAGGAAAACTGCTTCTTGGGCTCCTTGCAAGAATTTGGTGAGACAAGTTCTAGACTTGGTGCTGTGGCACAGGTGAGAACACAGAAGCTCCAAAAGGGATGCCCCTGGACACACAGCCTGGCTCTGCTAGGGTTGGCTCAACCTCAGGCCTAACTCCAGAGCTAGGGACTAAGCTGCAGTGAGACTCTGGGTGTATGGACGGGACGGGGAGGGCAGCTTGGGAGGACGAGGTAGGAAGATGAGACCATCTTCTCCCTCACCAGCACCTGCTTCCACTGCGCCCAACTGGGTACCTGTATCTCTTCCCCCAGGTAGATCTAGGCCAGGATTCCATGTCTGTGTCTGGTTCCAAGTGCTGAGGCATCTGCCTCCTGCTGCCCACATGCAAGCCCTAGGCAGAGTCTTACTCCTTTCAAGGCTTGAGGTTGGCCAACCTAAGCCCAGTGGCCAAGCAAATTCCCAGATTCCCAAGGCCACAGAAGTGGGGATTCTGTGGAGCCTGTGGGCTTCTGCAGTAGGCAAGGCCGGTCCCCGCTAAGCCCGAGTGAAGCCCCAAGATCAATGGCACAGGCCAGCCTCCACTTCCTCATGAAAATTCCATCCCCACTCTGAAAATCAGGACAAATGTGTCCCCACACCATTGATGTGTGTAGGGACAGAGGAGGGGCATTTAATAGCTCCCTCTATACCTCCTTTCCCACCGCTACACCTCAGAATCCTTTCTGTTCTAGAGAGGTAAGGAACCTACTTTACAGATGGGGAAGTCAAAGACAAGGGAGGGTGAGAGCAATGTACCTCCAGGCCCTGATTTCTTCAGCCTCCCAACAACCCTCAGGGAATGGAGAAATCGAATTGTTAGAAGCTCCTAGACACCCTTCTGTTAGTCATCAATGTCAACAGGATGGTCGGGGGAATGTGAGGCAAAGAGGAGGTAGGGCAGCAGGGGCCTGGGCCCTAGGTGCATATGGGTATCATATGGGACTCCTGCCCACTCCCACCGCCCACAGCTGGGTTCTCTGGACCCCATTCTGAGCCCCATTCCTTTGTGGGCCACTACTTTCTCCAGGGACCAATGGCTGGGTAAGGCAATTTCCAAGCCAGGCACAGGGGAATCCCCAACCATGCCAGGAGGGTTGGGGACCCACCCGTGTTCCAAAGAAGACCATAGACTTGGCACCTCCTGCTCAAACTTTATTTGCAAACTCTGAGGTTTGGACATGGTGTCCAAGACTCTGGATGGTGTCTCTGGCTCTCCTTCCACCCACTCCCTAAATTCTGGGGCAGGGAAGAGATGGCCACTCCATCCCACCCCATCCCCACCCAACTGTGTAATTAGATCTCTCTCTCTCTCTCTTTCACCTGGACCTGCCAAGTCTGTGTTGCAGGATTTCATGAGGGCCACCCTTGGCCTTTGGGCCTCAGGGACCAGCCAGGGCTTTCTGGGAGCAGGTTTTTGCCCTGGGTGCCTGTCTGGAATGAAGAAGCAGCAGAACAGCAGTGTTTCTTGGGGGTCTAGGCCGAGGCGCATGTTGACTCTCCTAGCCAGATGTCTTCAGGGTCCAGCCAGCAGCTGGTACTGGGGTGGTGACTGAGGTAGCTTCCAGCATTGGGGAATCCCACACACAGGAGAGGGCAGCTTGAGGAGAGGACACTATAGAGGAAGGGGCTCCCAAAGGCCATGGCCAGCAGGGCCAAGGCACTGGTGGGCTGGGGGTGGGCAGCCGTGGTGGGCGGTCGTGGTGGGCTGGGGGTGGGCAGTCATGGTGGGTGGTCGTGGTGGGCTGGGGGTGGGCAGTTGTGGTGGGCAGTCATGGTGGGCAGTCGTGGTGGGCGGTCGTGGTGGGCTGGGGGTGGCCGCTGGGGGTGGCTGTTGGGGGTGGTGGGCCCAAGCAGGAGCCCTAATGCTCATCCAGTATGTATGGTAGCCAACAGGTGGTGCAGTCAAACAAGGAGCTGCTGTGGTGAGTGTAGCAAGAGGAGTGGCAGCTTGAGCACACATGCAGTTGTGGGCACGGCCAGGCCCAACAGTCAATGCCTGGTGGGTGTGATTGAAGTAACATGACGGGCAGTGGGAGAGGCAGAGGTGGCCCAGGATATAGGCGGGAATGTGGCATTCTGAATGGGGAACATGGACACAGGGTGAGGCCCAGGCCTGCTGCCCTGACCCACCCACCCACCCAGGGCCGCACACATACAGTCAGCAAGCAGGCCATGCAGCGCCGGGCACTCACCCTGGCATAGCCCCTCTGTGTCCCGCTGCACACACACGCATTGCTGGTCACCTGGGGTCTCATAGGCCGTGCTGTCATGTCCTCAGCTGTCCCATAGAGCAGCAGCGTGTAGTGGTATAGCGTCCCTGGGCAGGGATTGCATTGGGTACGAGGTGGTTGGTGGCCTGATCTTGCCATTCTGGTCCCCACTCCCCAGCCACTCCTACCCCACCCTGGAGCCTCAGACTCAGATGGTGCCCTGGCTACCCAGCAGTCACTACAGGCTGGTAACTGGATACCTATTTCTGCCTGGTTACTGACCACCTACTATGCACCAGACATGCCTGTTCAATGTCTTCAAGGAGACCATGGGGAGCCCCTCTACAGTGTGGTAACCGAGGCTAATTGCAGAGCCTCCAGCCTGTGCCTGCCTCTCACCTGTGTTGAAATAGTAGCCCTTGTTTTTCAGACCCAGGGTCCACAAGCCCTGCGGGTCCTCATCCCAGAAGTGGGTGGACATGAAGATCCAGTTGTTGTAGCCTTGGCCACTGAGGTCAAAGGGTCTGAGACAGACAGGTGGAAGCAGGGTACAAGGGGAGCTTTGGGACCAGTTGTAAAGGGGCCACTGAGCCACGTCAAGTGTCTGACTGCAGTGCCAAGTGCTGGCCATGGGAATGGCCCTCATGTGGTAGAGGGATGGGGGTTCCCCATGTGCAGGCCACAATGACCCCACAGTGCATTTGCCCCTCCCTGTGTACACCCACAGGGCCAGGTGCCCTATACCCGCACCTGATGGCCACCAGTGTGGAGCAGGTGCCCATGGGACTGGTGAGTGAGATCTCCAGGTCCCCACGGCGGCTGTAGGATAGTGACAGCTGCACCTGTACGTGCTCCAGTGAACGGATGTAGTTGGTGCGGCCAGCACAAGCTGACACTTCCTTCCTCACATGCATCAGCTGCAGGATGGGACTGGGGGTGTCTGGAGGGTCAGAGCCCCTCCTGCTGGCCTGCTGGGGGGATGGGCGGCCAGCAGCCAGGGTCTGGGCTTAGATCATGGGGCCCACCCTCTGGCTTTCCAGAGCTAAAGCCAGATAAACTGTAAATGAGGCCTCAGAGCCTGCCTCCTAGGTATCTGTCCTCTGGGTATTAATTACAGGTATGGGGGAGGGCTGGGGAAGTGGCAGATGTGAGGGAAGGGCTAGGGTGGTGACAGGTGTGAGGAGAGGTCTGGGAAGGTGACAGGTGTGAGGGGAAGCCTGGGGAGGTGGCAGGCATGCAGTGGCTGGGGCAGAGGATAGCACTCACGTAGAGGTATGCAGGACTGGAATGGCACATTTCTTCTGGGGCTGTGTGGGCAGCCACATGCGAGCCAAGTCTACTAGCAGTCTGGCATCCAGAAGTCCATAGCCATAGTGGTGGCTCACTGCATGGGGGGGGGGGCTGTCACTCGCCCAATGGGCATAGTGTCCCCACCTCCACCTGGCCCTGACGAACCTTGGCGCCCCACGCCATTTGTTCTCCAGTCCTCAGCGTGGAGCTGTGCCCTCCTGGATGCACGGACCACCAGGTGCTGCATGTCTCTCCATGTCAAGAATGGGCTGGGGGCAGGTGAGGGGTTGAGCTTGGGCCACAACTGAGGAGGCAGGGTGGTAGGCAGGGCCTGCACCATCACTTACTTGGCTTCCAGAGCCAGGGCGATCATGCCTGCAGCCAGCGGTGCTGAGGCCGAGGTGCCTGTGTGCTTGTCAGTGCACTGGTGGCGCAGGTCTGTGGTAACCTGAGGGCAAAGACAGGGACTCAGGGGCCCAGGCACATGAAAACCCAGCCCTTATCTACAAAGCACCAAGGGCTCAAGAAGGCACCACAGAATATTGCAATAGGCTGGGGGTCTGAGCCCCACCCAGGTCCATGCTCCAGAAACAAGGGACAGAGGGTGTGAAGGGGTAACAGAGGGCTGGGGACTCGGACCTATGTCTGCTCCAGCACTGCAGGGGAAATCCTTGGGAGGAGGAAAGATGGGGGAAAGGAGGAAAGAAAGGTAGGGGGTGAGAAGGGAAAGAGGGTACAGGGGGAAGGTGAAGGGCTAGGTGGAAGGTGGGGGATGGACATAAGGGGTGATGGGAAGGAAGGCTGGGGGGACCAGAGGGAAGGGGGGTTGAGAGGAAGAGGAGGATGGGAGAGAAGGTGGGGGGTGGGAAACCAGAGGGAAAGTGAGGGAACTTGAGGGCACAAGGGCAAGGTGAGGGAAGGGGGGAGGAGGAGTGAGGGGATGGGAGAGAAAGTGGGGAGACTGGAGGAAAGGGGGTGTTGGGAGGAAGGCAGGGACCAGGCTGGGTCAGGTGAGGTGGGCATGATGGTGGGGCCTACTGCTCACGATTTGGGGGTCGGTGGCAACACCGCTGCTGTAGGTAGTGGTGAGGGTGGAGGCACAGGCCTCGCTGTACCAGGGCACATGGCCCTGCTGGGTGGTGCTACCCACGGAGAGTGTGTGGATGCTATTGGTATAGCCATCACAGTTGCAGTTGTCATAGTGCAGGCCACCATTGCCCGATGCCCAGATGAAGAGAGTACCCAGCCCACCTCGGCCCTGAAGAGACGAGGATGGGACAGCGAGTCAGCCTCACGCATAGACACAGGCCCTCCACGGCCCCAGGCCCCACTCACCTTGGTCACGCCATGCCTGAAAGCCTCTCGGGTGAGAATGCCCGGGCCATCAACAGTGCGGCCGTCGTCCTCGGGGCCCCAGCTGGCGCTATAGATGTGAATGTGCTGTGGCTGCAGGCTCAGGGACTGGGCTTCGATGACATCGGTGATGGTGCCGTCCAGCATTCGTACACCTGCACAGGTGGCCATTGGGCCTCAGCAGACCGACCCAGCTGCTCCCCAGACCATCCAGGCCAATTCCAGCTGTCCTGGCTGGGCCCTCTCGCTGCCACCTGGGAGTGAGGGGTCTGTGCAGGGCTCTGTTCTCCCAACCCTGAGTCTGGGGCCTCTGCATTGCCCAGAAGCAAGAGTGTGGACACTGAGAGGCTTCTTCCCTGGTTGATCTGCCAACTCTCCCTGGCAGTCCCAGCCACCCAGTGTCACCTGGTCCAGCTTCAGTCCTGGGCGGGCCTCAGTACCTCCAATTTGGGCGTTGTAGGCGACGCCTATACCGCAGAACCCGTTGTTAGCTATGGCTGCTACTTCCCCAGCACAGCGGGTCCCATGCCTGGCCCCAGGGCAGAGAGGGGTTCCTGTCATGGCCCCTCGCCCCCACTTCCTTCACACAAGGGCCACCCCAGGCCCTGTGGGATGCCAGGCTCACCGGTTCTCATCACTGGGTGTGTATCGTGGCTGGGGGTCTGGGTCATAATCAATGAAGTCGTAGCTGGCCAGAGGGTCCTGGGGGTGGGGTGGGGATGTGAAGGGTTTGGGGCAAGCTGTGCAACAAAAATAGACCCTTCCCCCGCCCTGGCCCTCCATGGGCTCACATAGTTGGCCCAGAGATCTGGGTGGTCCTTCTCAATGCCATCATCCAAGACAGAGACCACGATGCCCTGGCCAGATAGCCCCTGGCTCCAGACCTGTAGGATGTTCAGGTCCGGCTGCACTTTGTTGTTCTGTGCCAGGTGGGGCTGCAGTCAGTGGGGATCCAGTGTGATCCCGCCCCACCACCTGGCCCAGTCTGCTCACCATGTACCACTGCTTAGAGAACCAGGGGTCCGTGGGTACCACCAAGGAGCGTTTCACCCGCCGCTGGAGTGTCTGCTGCTCAAACCACTGTACCTGGAGGGGGACGTGGCAAGCTAGGGGGTTGGACCCGACTATCCTGCCCTCAATCCTGCTTTAGAGGGTCCTGTCCCATGAAGCAAGAGGATCTGCCACTCTGAGCCCTTCCTGCCAATTCCCAGTCAAAGGACCCAAGCCTGTGTCTAGGGTCTGTCTAGGCCTCTTCCTGGGTCCACTAAGGGACGGTTGTCTGTGGGGCTATGGTTGGAATGGGACATATGTCTGGGATGCCCACTGTGTCCTGGGGCCCTTACGGTGTGGGACAGGATCTAGGACGCTGTGTTTGCTGGGATTGCTCTTAGAGGTCCCCATGTACTTGGGGCTCTGTTTTCAGAGAAGGCTGAAGCCCTTGGAGCACCCATCCTCAGGGCCCACAGATACAGGGCCCCTGACCAGGAACCTGTTGATCTCCCCACTGCGGTGGCCAGTTCTCTCTACCAGTCCCTTCACAGTATAGGACACCACTGCATACTCAACTCCTCCCTGGTCCTATAGCTGTACCTCTGCCTCTCTACAGCCCATTCACAGCACACAGAAGCAGCACTCTCTGTTGAAACCCTCCCGTGGCTAATCCATCACCCTCTCCAGGGCCCTGCCTGTCTGCCCCACAGTAGCCTCTGCAGCCTCCTTTCTGGTTCATCTCCCACCTGTCCCCCAAACCAGCTCCTGTCCCCCTCTCCACATCTCAACAATCAGTGCCATCATCTCCCCATTTACTCTGCTCCAGTCTTGGGAACTGGCCTTGATTTTTCTCCCTCTGTTCTATGTAACCTAACCCATTGGCAAGCCTTGGCCTCTCTCCTGCAAACCTCATCTCCAACTGGCAATTTTTGTCACCAGTTCTCCAGGTGGGTTTTGAACCATCAAGCTTCTCACTTGCCAATCAACCCCCCAGCCCAGCCCATACCTCTTTGTGGCTCCCAAGGGCTTGCCAGACTCAACTTCAGGTCCTTAACTTGGTGTCTAAGGCCTTTTTCCTGTCATCTCTGAGCATCTGGAGACCAGATTCTGGTCCCGATTCAGCCATGGACTTATTGGGTGACTTCAGGCAGGATTCCTACTCTTTGGAACTGAAGCAGCTGCTCCCCAACATTTCCAGATCTTCAGGGGCCAATTCCCCTTTGTCCACCCCATGAGCTAGAATGTTACCTGCTCCCCTTTATAAGGTACCTGGAAACCTTGATCTTTCAGGGTGAGGTAGAGGGAAGATAGGGGAGGGGGAGACTTGCAACAAGAATTACTGATTTTGTGGCAGGTCCTGGGATGCGCACTGCATCTATGCATGATCTGTTGCTCTCCATAGGTTGATCTTCCCTATCTGAATCCCCACTGTATAGACTGGGGGGCCAAGTGAAAACCATCACACAGAGGGAGTAGGTGACTTGTCACAGTCAAAGCCTTTCATAACAATCACAATATAGAGAAGTGGCTGAGATCCCAAGCAGGCATCTTCGAGGCCAGGCTCACCTTGGGGTCTTTCTTCAGGCGCAGGCGGTGGCCCCAGTGTGGGATCAGGGACTGCTGGACCACGCCCCGGTGCCGCAGGTGGAAGTACTGCCCATCAGGGAAGATCTGAGAATGTGGGGGAGCAGCCGCTTCGCTGGGACCTGGTTCGTGATGGGAGCCCTCGCAGGACAGGGGCCATCCCCTTTATTTGCATCCTCCCCCAACCAGGTGCCCTAGAATCTGAAGTTTGGTCGAGGCAGGGGTGGACTGGGGGTTCTTAATATTTAGGGGTCCTCCTAGAGGCCCCCCTTCCACCAGTCAGGGTCTAGGGTCTTGGGGTGTTCAGTTCATCTGGGTCCCCCGCACCTGCCCCAGGTTGACGAAGCCAAATTTGCACGATAGGCGCTCGGCCTCCCGATAACCCTGGGACACCCTCACGGCCCAGCTGCTGACATATATCGGGACCCGGACCCGGGCCGAAGCCCACGCCAGAGCAAGCGAACTAACAACTAGGGTTAAGCTCTGGGGCAAGGCCAGGCGCAGCCAGAGGGCAATCCAGGTGAGCCGCATAGCGTCGGGGGCGGGGCGAGGGCGGGGACTCCAAAAGTTCCTCCCGCTGGCCTAACCGCCGATTTGGCCCAAGCTCCCGCTCAGCCCCTGGCGCGGTAGCAACTCCTGAAAATCTTCAACTCCCAGGAGGCCTTGCGGCTCCACCTTGAGGGGCGCGAAGATCCTACAGAAATGGGAGCGTGGAGACATACCTGCCCTGGTTTTCTCCAGATCCAAACTCTCTGGAGTTTGAGTCTCCCCATTTGTACAAAGACAATTAAAAAAAAAAGATATATTTTATTGTTTGACAGAGAGGGAGAGACGGAGGGAAGGGGGACGGCCCTGAGCAGTCCCCACAGCCTCACATCATCAGTTCTGACATACAGTGTTCCCTCGCCACTTCGCGCTTCATGTTTTGCGGCTTCAGTGCTTCGCGGGTTTTCCCAAAATATTCATCAAAAAATAAAAATGAAAAAATACAACCATGTCGGCAGCCACATGGCGGAAAGGAGCGTTGTTTCATGTTGATGTGCGAGAGAGAAGGATCCCTGCATGTCAAACAAAGAGATGAGTTGACTCAGAGTCCATCCCACGGGCTCTCATAAAGGCGCGTGATTGGTTTCCGGTGCCACATCGACCCATGAGAAAATTCCTAGGGGCAAATCCTACTTCGCGGCTTTTCAGCTTTCGCGGAAGATTCTGGTCCCCATTAACCGCGAAAAACGAGGGATCACTGTAGTGTCATTCAGTACAGGTGGAAGCAGGGCGCGTAGGGTGGGAACCCAACCAGGGGCCTCCCACATGGGAAGCACGCCCCTGTTCAGCCTATGGGTCTACACAGGCCAAGGCCAGGACTCGCTCCCCAGAGCCAGAGGGCGCAAGGCAAACACTCAACCCGCTGAGCCATCCCAGTATCCCCAAAACCTAATTTTTCTGACCTGGAGGAACGGGTTCACCGTTACTAGGATTGACCCCGCCCGCTTATTTACCCCGCCCTCTCTTCTACATAGTCCTCCTAAAGTAAGACCTGCCTCCTCTCGGTCCCAACCAGAAATTGCTCTTTCGAGTAAGTCCCGCCTTCTCAATTTAGCTCCGCCCCATCACCGCCCTTCATATTCCGTCCCACCTCTTCTATGATCAGCCCCCTCCTCCTCTGTCATTGCCAATGGATCCCGGTCCCTTCCCGCCCCCATCCCTTTTACCCAATCAGCTCTGGCCTTTCTACGGCCCCTCCCACCAGCCCCGCCCACCCCCAGCAAGTTTTTTTTCCTCCCCCAGCTCCACCCACACACGGCTCAGCTAATAATCCAAGGCTATGACCCCGCCCCTCCAATCAACTACGTCCCTCTCGGCCAATTGGCGCCCTCAGTCGTGGTGCCCTGCCTCCTTTCTTTGGAGTCCCGGCTGCGGCGGCCGCGGCCGGCCAGAGGGCAATGCGGCGGAGGAGACGGGGCAGGCCCCACCTCCTTTGTCCGCCCTGCCCTCCCATTGGCCGGTGCGGGAGACAGGGGGAGGAGACCAGCCCCCGAACTGTGTCCCGCGGCTTGCTTCAGGGGGAGGAGGCGCGCGAGCGGCGGGTCCAGTGCCCGGGGCTGCAGTCGAGCTCGGACTGCCAGCCCCGAGCCCGCCGAAACCATGGACGGCCTGCGCCAGCGTTTCGAGCGCCTTCTGGAACAGAAGAACTTGGTCACCGAAGCGCTAGAGGCGCTCGAAGCCAAGACAGGTGTCGACAAGCGGTATTTGGCCGCAGGTGAGCCGTCCGGGGGCTCTCGGTGCCACCGCTCCTTTTCACAGACGAGCACACTGAGACCTGGGGGCAACCGGGCCTCGGACCTGCCCCGCTCTGGCTGGTGCCAGCTGAGGGGTCTGGACTGGACGGCGGGGCGTGCCCCGCTGTCCAGCGGGTAGACTAGATCTTGGCTGGGGAGGGATCGTGGACCTGGACCTCGGGCATGCCCGTAACCCCTCTCGTGCCCGCCGTGCGACCTCGGGCGAGTGCTACCCCCTTTCTCTGCCCCCGCAGCACCCCCACTGTGGCCCTCGGGTCTGGAAACAGTCCTCTTCCCCCTCCCTCTGGGCACTGGGTGCCCGCCAGGCCAAAGTCCGGTTCTTCCAGTTGCCTTGAAGGCCCCAGGGGAGGAGGAGGGAGGGTCCGGTAAGCAGCCAGTGTGCCCCGAGTCCCGCCAACCCTTTCCTTGATGGACCCCAACCTGAAATGTAGAGATCTTGTTTTTTTCCGAAGGGATGCTCTGTGCTAAGGGGGAAGGGTCACTTCCACCTGCCCTTCCATTGGTTTCCTGCTGGTACCCCTTCACCCGCTCTGGCTTGCCCTCTCCCCTCACTGCCCAGTGGTTTTGGCCCATTGTGCCTGAACAGTTGAATTGGAGTTGGGTTGTTTGACAGTTGTGGTGGGGTTGGAGAAAGGTTGGATGGGGGCCCAAGAAGGCAGGGGTCCAGCCACACCTGACTGTAGCTTCTGTTCCAGTCCCTCCTCTTCCTTTCTTCCTCAGTGGTGTGGAGTGGATCCTGTCACTTTCCAAAACTGTCTAGTAAACACCCATTAAATGCCTTTCTTTCCTGTTTTACAGTGCTCCAGGCTCACCCACTGTGCCACCTCTTCTAGGAAATCCCCCTGGAATAAATCACAAGGATACTGGTGGGGGGTGGGGTTCGGCTCTGGGTGTGGACAGTGATGTGTTTTGAGTACCTTCTATGTGTAGATCCTGGGAGCCTACTTTCCTCTCATTTTCCCACCAATGCCAGGCAGCCCAAGGAGGGTTTGAAATTGTCCCCCCAGGTTTCCAGTGCTCAACCCATGTCAGATCATCTGGAAACTTACCCCTGGGAGCAAGCCATTGACCTCCTGCCTGGCTTTCCACATCCCTGGTATCAGTGGGTGGGAAATTTAGGTCAAGGAGCACTCCGGGGCCCATTGGAAGAAGTTGCCAAGGAGGCTAGCTATTCCAGGGAGGAAACTGAGGCCCAGAGAGGCAGGGGCCATGTGGGAGATTGCCCCTGCCACCTGCCCTGTCTGTATTATCCACTTTACCCCACCCTCACCCCTCACCCCCACCCCCATCCCATCTGTTGATCTCAGGCTCTGCCTCTGCCATGTCCAAGGTCATCCTCCCAGCTGAGGCTGCAGGAATAGGGATTGAGGGGAGGTGTGCGCTGGGAGAGCTGCTGCTCCCTAACAAGATTTTCAAAGCAAATCCTATCTCTTAACCCAGATGTGGGAACCCTTAGGTCCTACCTGCCCCAAATCTCCCATCCCAGGTAACAGGAAACCCAGAGGAGCCAACTGGGAATGCCCCTCTCCCACTTCTGACCCAAGACCCTGGGATAGAAACTAATGCAGGTAGAGGGAAGGGTGGGGGTGACTCTGCCCTTTGGTCCACTAGTGGCCTCTATCTCTCTCTGCAGATAACAGCCTTGGGGGAGGAGGCAGGAGGCTGTAAATGCTTCCAGATAACCCCAGGGAAGCCCTCCATCCCCCATCTTCCATTTAGTTCTTGCCATTGTGTGAGACAGAACAGGGAAGTGCAGAGCCCCTCACATAAGAAGGCACACAAGAAGCGCTTAATAAATATGTTACCACTTGTTTTCAGAGTGGCTAACACTCAGGCACACACTATTTGCTGAGCTTCGTTGCTGTTTTCATGACCAGAAGACCCTCAGTAATGTGTGGAAAAGACAAGTCCTCTCTGTTGAGTGTATTTAGCTAACCCCATAACAACTCTTAAGAGGCAGGGCCACTACCATCTCATTGACAGATGGGGAAACTGAGTCTCCAAGCAGAGAGAGACTTAGTGTCACATGGTGAGTGGAGGAGCAGAGGGCTCTCCAAGGTCTGGTGGCTCTGGACTGCCCTTTGCTGACTCCCACTGGGTCAAGGGGTCTCAAATGGGGTCATGCTTTTCCCTCAGGACACTTGGCAGTATCTGGTGGCATTTTTGATTGTCACAATTAGGGGGTCCTCCTGGCATAGAGTGGGTGGGGGCCAGGAAGGCTTGTCAACCCCTCATAGTAAGCAGTGCTGATACTGAGAAATCCCACACTAAGATAAAAGTTTAAAACTCTGTTGCCTTTGTCTGTTCTCTGGCAATCACATCTTTTTTTTTTAAGATTTATTTTTATTGGTTTTTGACACAGAGAGAGACAGACAGAGAGAGACAGAGAGAAGGGGGAGGGCCCAGAGCAGTCTTCATAGTTGACAGCATTAGTTTTCCATATAGTTTCACTCCACAGGTGGGCATGGGGCTGCGCAGGGTGGGAACTGGGCCAGGAGCCTCCCTCATAGGCCCTGGCAAGAACTGAACTGGGGGCACACCCCAGCTCAGCATATGAGTCCGCATGGTCTGGAGCTGGGATTCGATCCTCGGTCTTTGGGACTGCAAAGTGAGCACTTAACCCGCTGAGCCATCCCAGCTTCCCTGGCAATCACGTCTTGATGACAGAACAGCCACATTTTTAGGTTTTTCTCCCATTACTTGTATTCAAACGGTGATGTCTTGTGCCCATCCCCTCCTATAGGACCCATAGTGAGGTGATTGTAATGGCAGATGATCACTTATTCATTCAATAAATGTTTAGTGGGCAACTACTCTGTACCCACCAGAGTGGAGGTCCCTGCCTACCTTTGGGAGGCACAGTCTCATGTGGGAGACTGATCTGTTAATTGATTGCTGATATAAGACCAGGGCTCAGGGCCACAGTGGGGGTTGCCAGGGTGCTACAGGGGAATGTGTCCTGGAGGAGCAGCTGAGGCTTGTGGGGGGAGTGACAATGGTTGCCTGCACCTGCCAGGCCACGAGAAGCTCTGGGGGCCTGTGGGCAGGCATGGAGTGAGCCAGATCCTCACCTATACCCCTCTTTTTTTGCAGGAGCCGCCACTCTGCTAAGCCTTTATCTTCTGTTCGGTCACGGGGCGTCTCTACTGTGCAATCTCATTGGCTTTGTGTACCCCGCGTATGCTTCGTGAGTGCTCATGGGCTGTCCAAGTGGGGCATATCTGGGGGGCTCTGTCAGGCAACCCCTGACCCTGCTGCTCCTCCCTGTAGAATCAAAGCTATCGAGAGCCCAAGCAAAGAGGACGACACTGTGTGGCTCACCTATTGGGTGGTGTACAGCCTATTCGGGCTTGCCGAGTTCTTCAGCGATCTACTCCTGTCCTGGTTCCCTTTCTACTACGCGGGCAAGGTGGGTTCTGCCAGGACACACAGGAGCAGACAGGCAACCAGAGGGTCTGAGGGGTCTGTCCTGCTGGCTCCTGGGAGGCCAGGGGGAGACTCAGCTCCTTCCTTGCAGAAACAGACCCAGCCAGGTGGGGTATCTGATGCGGGCGGCCCAACCCCTCCCCACTGGCCCAAAGCAGAAAGCTGAGTGTGAGTGCTGCCTGTGCCCGCAGTGCGCCTTCCTGTTGTTCTGCATGATTCCCGGGCCATGGAACGGGGCTCATATGCTGTACCATCGCGTCATACGTCCACTGTTTCTAAAGCATCACCAAGCCGTGGACAGCGTCGTGAGAGACCTCAGCGGACGTGCCCTGGATGTGGCAGCCGGAATAACACGGGACGGTGTGTGCTTGCAGGGCAAGGGGGTGTCTGCCTGTCCTAGTCTCTGTCTGTCAGTCTGTCTGTCCATCTCTCAGATGCCCCATCCCTGCTCACCTTAACTCCTGCCTCCCCTGCTCCTGACTCTGGCCTCTGTTTAACGTCTTGGCCACTGACACCTGGCGCACTGCTTTCCCCTCTCACTGTCCGCCTCTCTCTCCTGTGCTCTCGGGAACCAGTCCTGCACACCCTGGCCTACAGCCGGGCTTTCATCACTCCAACAGCTGTGACAGTGGGTCCCCCACTGCCCTCGGAGTTGGCCGTAGGTAACCCCCTACCCCAGGAGTAGGGCCTATATGTGTGTGTGTGCATTTATGTATGAGCATGGGTCCACGTGTGCATGTGTGTGAGTGCATGCAGGTGACTGACCCTGTACCCGCTAAGGATGACTGCTGGCCCCTGGTGCAGGCCCCACCCTGGCCCCCAGCAGCCTCCATCCTACTGTCCAGCAGCTGGGTGCATCTCTAGGGCCCGAGGGGGTGAGGCAGCTCTGGCCATGCCTCTGGCCATGAGGGCATGGCCAGACCTGCCTCACCCATGGCCTTCTCTCTGCAGCCAGAGTAAGTGTTACCCAGCTCCAGAAAGACAAGTGAAGTCCCCACCCAGCCCCTGCACAGACCTGCCAGCTGAACAGCTGAAGGACACGTTGTACCCAAAGGTCTCCAAGGATTCCTCAACCAACTCACCAGCAGAGCCCCCCACTGTTCCTTTGTCTGCAAGCAAGCCAACCCCTGGGAGCTCCTCACATACCACCTCCCAGCCTCAGGCCCAACCTCACTCCTTGGCCACCAGCTCTGCCAGTGGCTCCAAGCTGCCTCACAAGCCCCAGGCCAGTCCTCAGTCAAGAGTGCCTCGGACAAGAGCCAGCTCCTCCAGCCAACCCCAGAGCCTGGGCCAGCAGCGCCTCTGGCCCTCTGCCACTTCCTTGGGCCCCTCCCAGTCAGCCCACCAGTCCTCAGGCTCCATGCACCATTCCAACACCCTCAGCCAGGCGTCCCACACCATGCATTCCCCCAATGGTACCACCATCCCCATGCAGCCCCCTAATAAGACCCTCAGCAATCCAGGAGACTCAGCCCCTAAGGACTTTAAGTCCAGCAAACAGCATCAGAAGTGGTCCCCAGCACAGCCCCCCAACAACAGTTTGGTGCCTGAGCAGCCTATGTCCTGCCAATCTGAGTCCCCTCTGGAGTACTCCTCAGAGTCTACCACAGAGCTCACTTGCAGCTGGCCCCACCACCAGCCCTGGCTCCGATACCTGAAGCATTGCTGGCAGCTAAAACACCTGGCCTGCTAGGAGAGGGCTCAATAAAGCTCATCTGGCCTGGCCTTGTCTCAGTCTGTCCTAGGGGGACCGTGTCATCTAGTCGGGAGAGGATGCTGTGTGACTCTACTTTACAGATGAAACCAAGACCTAGAATCGAGGTCTCGCCAAGTGGCTGAGATGAATCAGAGATGAGAATTCAAGCCCAATCCTTTATGTGGGAGAAGATCCCAGAGAGCTCTAGTTCCCTGCTGCCACTTCCTTGGAGGGGAAGGAGCCAAAGAAGTAGGTGTGGTCAAGTCCAGAACAACTCTAGGCAACCCAGAGCTCTGGGAGCTGGATTTTGTACCCCGGGGAAGGGGCTGGGACCTTGGGTGTCTGTGTTCGTAGTTGGGGAGGACCTGGAGCCCATGCTGTGCTGTCCACCACAGTCCTCCCCACTCAGCTCTGCCTGTCCATGTTTCCAGTCAGTCACAACTTCTGGTGCAAACACGAGGATCGTCAGCAGGATGAACCACAAGCCCTGACACTGCCCGTGTGCCCAAGGCTTGTCATTCGGTGATTCTCATCCAGAGGCAATTTTGTTCCAGAGATGCTGGGCAGTGTCTGGACACACTTTAAAGTTTTGCCCAAACATATCAGCCGAGTCCTACAATCCTTTGACATGTCGTGCCTAATACTCCTGAGCAAGCCTGGCTTGTCCCCAGTGGGTGGTGGCCCTGTCCATTGTAGGCAGTTTTCCCCAAAAGGAGGGAGTGCAATGCAGCCCACCTGCACCAAAGCCTCATGTATCATCCTTGAGAATTCCAACCAGGGAGGAAGCACCGAGTGGCACTGCTGAGCAGTGCATCCAAATAATTGCTTCACTCAACAGATACCAAGTGCCAGGCTCTCCTCCAGGAGCAAAGGGCGCAGTAATGACCCAGACAGAGAAAATCCCTGCTTCTAGGGATCTGGAAAGGTAATAACACGATAAGTATAGAACACGTCAGAGGGAGGAGAATGTCACAGGGAAAAATGCAGCCAGGAGTTGAGGGGTGGGGGCTGCAATGTCAGGATCAGAGAAAGACCTCTCTAGGGAAGTGATGTTTGAGTGGATACATGAAGAAAGGACACAAGTCTGTGAGACTCGGGGCCCAGGCGGCCCAGGCAGAGAAAAGAGCCTGTACAAAGAAAGGTCCTGAGGCAGCCCTGTGCCTGATGGGGCAGAGGAACACTGGGGAAGCCGCTGTGGCTGGAACTCAGTGAGTGGGGAGAGAGGACGTGAGTCTTGCAGGTGGACCACGCACGCAGGTACCTGGAAGGTGTGGTGAGGACTTTGGCTTTTACTTGAGGATGTAAGATTTGTTGGGAGGGAGAAAGGGAGGAATCAAAGGTAATCATTAATGAACCTGCATCCTCCTGAGATGTCCACATGGCACTGGGGACAGGGGTCTCTGAGTCCTTATCGCTGGCCCAGCTGTTTGAAGAATGTGGTGTGATCAAGAGCAGGGGGAGTAGATGTTGGTGCTGGGCTCACTTTGCACCTGGTGTCACCCCATCCCCACCCTACTGTCTCAGGAGGTAGTGCAAAGTCCTCTGAAGGCTATCCCTAGGGCCTCACCCCCGCCAGCTCACCAGGGAGCACAGGTGAGGAGGACACATACCTGTCTCGCCAGGTGAGACCAGTGGCCTTTAGTTCCTTAGTCTTCTTTTATTTTTAATTTAAACATACAGAAGAGTGTAACCAGCCACTCAGAGTTAGTAAAACATGCGCAGCCCCTCCCAGTCACTTCCCACCCCCAAACATAGCCCCACAGAGCTCAGGCCCAGTGTCTTGTCTTTTTCTGTCCGACTCAGGGCTGTAGCTCTCAGACTCACCACCACTGTGAGAATTATAGGCACTTCGCTCTTTTCTGTTGGTGGACAGCATTTTATTCTGTGGGTAGGCCAACGATTATTCATCTATTCCACTGTTGGTGGGCATTTGAGTAGTTTTGGGATAATGCTGACTAAAGCTGCTGGGGACATTCTAGGACTGGCCCTTGGTGAGCACAGCTGTCAGAAGATTGTAGGGTACAGGGTTAGTGCATGGGTCTCCTGAGGCAGCTGGACCAAAGTGCTGCAGACCAGGAGGCTTAAAACAACAAAGACTGAGTCTCTCACCTTCTGGGGCCAGAAGTTTGAGATCAAGGTATTGCAGGGTGCACTCCTGCCAGAGGCTCCAGGGGAGGGCCCTCCTTTCTCTCCCAGTTTCTGGGGACTCCAGCATCCCTGGGCTTGTGGCCCCATCACTCCAGTTTCTGCCTCCATTGTCACATGGCCATCTTCTCTGTCTCTGTATGTCTCTTTTGTTTGTTTGTTTGTTTATTTATTTATTTTTGAGAGAGAGAGAGAGAGAGAGATACAGAGAGAGAACTGAACTGGGGGAGCTCCCAGTTCAACACATGGTTCCGCACGGGCCGGGGCCGGGATTCGATCCTCAGTCCCCGGCGCTGCAAAGTGAGCACTTAACCCACTGAGCCATCCCGGCTTCCCTGTATGTCTCTTATGAAGACACTTGCCATTGAATTTAGGGCCCAGCTGGACAATCCAAAATGATCTCATCTTGAGACTCTTAATCACATCTGCAAAGACCCTGTTTCCAAATTAGATCCCATTTATTGATTCTGGGGGTTGGGATGTGGACATGTCCATTTAACATACTATTATGACTTTCATTCATCCATAGCAGACATGGCCAAGCTGTATTCCAAAGTGGTTATGCCAACTTCACCTGCACACTGCATCTACCCCTGTGGGCTTTCCAAGCCCTTTGAGTAAACACCTGTTCTCCTGTGGGTCAGCCATCTGGTACAGGGTCAGTGAGAGAAGGGCAGGTAATGGGAAGATGACGGCATGGGTGGGGTGGGGGGGAGGATCTGCAGATAATTAGAAACAACGAGAAAAGCATAGCTGAGCCCCAGAGCTGGCATTCAGAAGTATTGTTGAAAATTATCTTTTGTGGGGCGAATGATGAGACAATCACAGTTATCACTGTTTTACTAACATGGATACAAGCATCAAACATGCCTGTTTTAATTCTTTTTTGTTTTTTTAAGATTATTTTACTGTTTTGAGAGGTGAGAGAGAGACAGAGAGAAAGGGGAGAGGGCTCAGAGCTGTCTCCACAGTTGTACATCATTAGTTGTGAGTGACATAATTTCATTCCACACAGGTGGATGTGGGGCCGTTCAGGGCAGAGCTGAACCAGGGGCCTCCCACATGGGAGGAGAGAACCCTCACCACCATCCTGGTGGTTATCAGTTGTGCCACAGTTTAGCACATGGGTCTGCACAGGCCAGGGCTGGGATTTGATCTCTGGACCTCATGGTTGCAAGGCAAGTGCTCAACCTGCTGAGCCATCCTAGCATCCCCTTGTTTTAATTCTTTATCCTTTATTAAACATTGCCTCTTGCGGGAAGTTAATTTGGAGAGTTCCCAGTTCTCCACATGAGGATGCAGCCACCGGCACTTCCTTGGAGAGGAATTTCCTACCTGTACCCATTTGTATCGCTTCAGGCAATGTTTGAGTCTCTAACCCAGATGGGCCTTGGATATTCCTGCAGGGATATAGTAACTAATAAAAAAGGACAGGGAATTGTAAACCTGAAATAAAAACAGAAGTTAAGTCACTCTGTTTCCTTCATTCCATGTAACCCCCTGGAGGTTTTTTTTATTATTATTTTTGTTTCAATGTAAAATAGCTAAACAGTGTAAAATTTTTTGTGGAAGTGCAAATGTTAGCTTTGTCCTGAACTGTGTTGAGAATTTGGAAATCTTTAGAATTACAATGTTTTATTCTCTCTCTATCTTTTTTTTTTAAAGCATTCTTTTTTAAAATCTTTTTATTGTTTTTGACAGACAGACAGAGAGAGAGAGAGAGAGAGAGAGAACTGAACTGGGGGAGCTCCCCAGTTCAGCATATGGGTCTGCATGGACCGGGGCCGGGATTTGATCCTCGGACCCTGGCGCTGCAAAGTGAGCGCTTAACCCACTGAGCCATCCTGGCTTCCCCTCTATCTTTTTTTAAAAAATATTTTAAATACTTGATTTTTTAAAAATTGTTTTTGACAGAGAGAGAGAGAGAGACAGAGACAGAGAGAGAACTGAACTGGGGG
>PVKE010006756.1:0-53134 GCA_004027555.1 Craseonycteris thonglongyai
CAACCAAAATGCCCTTCGATAGATGACTGGATAAAGAAGATGTGGTACATTTACACAATGGAATACTACTCAGCGATAAGAAATGATGAAATACAGTCATTTGTGACAACATGGATGGACCTAGAGACCATCTTATTAAGCGAAATAAGTCAGACTGAAAGAATCAGGAAACATATGACCTCACTTATAGGTGGAATATGAAACTGAAAGTAACAAAGACACAGAGACCTATGGACACACTCAATAGCTGGGTGATTGCCTGAGGGAAGGGGAGGACAGGGGAAGGAGAGAGGGAGGGGAGGTGGGAGAGGGCACCAGCATTATGGACACACTCAATGGTTTGGTGGTTACCTGGGGAGTGGGGAAGAGAGGGGAGGGAGAGTTGTGGGGGGAGGTGGGAATGGACACCGGATATATGGTGGTAGTGGGGGAGCTGATTCTGGGTGGTGGGCACATAATGTGATGCATGGGTGATGTGATGTGGACTTGTACATCTGGAAACTATCTAATTCTTACCAACCAATGTCACCCCATTAAATTTAACAATAAAAAATAAATTAAAAAAAAAACAAAAACTTATGACGTACCACTATGGAGACTGCTCTGGGCCTTCCCCTTTCTTTCTGTCTATGTCTCTGTCTTTCTCTGTTAAAAATAATAAAATAAATCTTTTTAAAAAGTACAATGAAGGTTTACATCCCAATATGACATCTTCATTTATCTCCTCTCCCTTTTGAGACACCATCATACTAAAAGATACTGAGAGAACAGATACAAACTCACAACAACAAAGGAAATAAAAGTGAAATTACTTTGTGACTAAGAGATTTCATAAACTTTCTGTATGACAAAAACAAAAAACAAAAAAAAAAACCCCGATGAACATGTCTGAAAACTGATGGAGAAAGATGGAGAAAACCACAACCAAGAATACTAATGAAGTCGACTGAAATCAATGAGAGAACAGATTTGCTCTGAAGAACTCAGTAATACAGGAGATGATGGAGGATATATTCAAGAATAGTCTGGAAAAGAGGATTAATTGATAATCTATGGATGAAACAATGAACATGCTTCCTCTCAACTACCTGCCTGCGGAACACTCTAAAGATATTTATCCGCCAGAGAGAGGACTAAAAGTATCCTCTGGATATGTTGAAAAAATTATCTGTGGAGAAGCATGACAGTCAATGTAGGAACTAGAATCCCTGAGCAAATCCCTCATTATTCTGACACTTAGGGGTCCCAGTGTATTTTCTTTGGATTACTCCCCTCTTTCCATAATTGATCCCTTCCCCTTCATTAAGTCCCACTCACATACATAAAGTTCACTAATGAAAGCACTTAAGAAAGGCTGAAATATGCAAAATAAAGACAACAGTCAAAAATAAAAAATTAATCTTAGATAATTCTGGGAGGGATAGAGGGAGGGATATTTCAAAACTACTTCCAATTGATCGTCATAGAGAAGATTGAGAAGATATTGCAACCATAAACCAAGAAGCAGCTGCTATGAATGAAGTGCAAAGACCAAAAAACTCTTAGAAATCCAAAAATTATAATTTTTTTTGAAATCAAGACACATTATTATATTAAATGAAGGAAATCTCCCAGAGAGTAGGACAAAGACATTGAGATAGAAAATAGTTACACCTTGTTAAATAATATAAATTATCTTTATTTTCAATTTTTAGAATCAACTTACAGGCAACCTATTGAATACTATACTATAACAACTAAACAGCATGTATATATTCCAAGAATAGAATAGGTTGAAGTGCGGATGGAGGTGGAAGAAAGTATGGAAACACTGATGTCATTATCTTCATAGTAAGAAGTCACTAAATACCGTTAATAACGATGCAACAAGAAATGACAGATTAGTATCGTTGGGAGCAGCAAAAATGACCTGTGAAAGAACTAAAAGCAATTTTGGATAGATACGAGGACTGAGATATAAAGACCATTATTATCACGACAATATTATACTAAATCCTTGTGTATTATAATAGACAGAATATTAATAAATTAAGAAACACAAATTAGGAAGCAGCTATACAAACATTTTATATGAAGAAATTAAGGAAAGCACACTTGAACAGACAAAGGCAAAACAATAGTTACCTCTGAGAAGTAGAACTGGAATAAGAAAATAACAAGAAGCCAAGGATTATTCATTCTGAGTGTTTCTATACTATTTGACTCTTTTAATTATGAGCATTAAATATATGCATTAATTTGAATGCAATGTTAAACGAGGGAAATGTTTCCATCTATATCAATCTCAAACCATCTGAGAGGCTGCCTCTGGCCTTGTTTTTCTTTGGTGGATGCTCAACATTCTCAGCATTGCAGCACTGAGTATGGGGGTCATTCTCCGGCCACTTCAAACATCCTTAAAATACATATTTACCTATTTGATAATAATCTATATCTGAATTAAAGACAAGGTGGTAGAGATCAATGAGAAAAATAATCTTATCTGACATGCAGAATCAGATATGCTCTGGAAAAATTTTAGTGGTGAGCCTTTGAAAACAGGCTGCATTTATCAAAAATGAAGTGAAGTCTTGATTCTTTAGAATCCAATGTTGTGGAACCCTCAGTCAGAATTGCCGTTGCTTCTACTATTATCACTACCATGGTTTTGTTCCATTTTACCTCACAGGAGAAGGGAAACACACACGCAAACCTCTCACTGTATTCCTGATCTAGTGGAAAGAATAAGTTCCCAAGCATACCCAGCATAGACTCATACCAATCCCCCTGGACTCAAGAGGTTCAGAAAGGTAATCCCATATAGGGCTGTCCAACATCTTGGCTTTCCTGAGCCACATTGGAAGAAGAATTGTCTTGGACCACACATAAAATATACTAACACTAATGATAGCTGATGAGCTAAAAAAAAAAAAAAATTGCTAAAAAGACTCATAATGTTTTAAGAAAGTTTACAGAATTATATTGGGCAGCATTCAAAGCTGTGCTGGGCCACATGTGGCCCATGGGCTGCAGGTTAGACAACCTCGCTGTAACACTAGCAAACATTCCTTGCCTCTTCTTTGTACCTTTTGCTATTTTTCTGACTTTACATAATGCAGACATTATCTTCAGTATGAAAAAGGAAAGAAAAGCTCTCCATGGAAAATACCTAAGAATGAGAATTTAAGAGACCTCAGTTATCAAAGAAACAGAGATACATTTCAACACCATATTATGCACTTATGAGGCAAGAGAGAAGGTAGTTTTTACTGGCCTGGTGGAATAGCCTTCTGAAAGAAGTTCTCATAAAGGAGTCCTTATGTCAACCTTCCCCTTCACTGAGTTTAGAAAGTGTTAAACTCTCTCATACCATTATTTTCTCCTTCATTCTTACACAGTTCTGTGCCACCATATTCATTTTCTTATTCATTGTGTTCATTGAGTGTATTTGTTTACACATTATAAAGGTAATTCTTGCTCAATACAGAAATGTTGGAAAATATTAAAAAGGGAAAAGAATTCATTATCCTACTACCTAGAGATAATCATTATTAACATTTTGCTAAAGGTCTTCCAAGTTCCTTTAATACACATATAATTTTATACAAAAAGGATATGCTTAGATGCACATATATTTTTGCAACCTGCTTAGCAATTTATTGTGTACACTTGTACTTCAATTGACATATTTCTCAAAAAAACTGTTTATTGGTCACAGAAATATTCCATCTAGTACCTGTTTTATATTCTTCTTAATTAATCTTTTATTGTTGGGTATTTCAGGCATTTCCCATTTCTGAGTATGATCAATAATGCATTGGTGAATGTCTTTAACATATGTCTTTGTACACATCTCTGAGAATTTCTTCAGGGTAAATCCTTAAATAAGAAATTATTAGATGTGAGATAAATGCATATTTTTAAGTCTTTCATAAAATGCATTAGTATTAAAGATTTTTAATTGAGATTCATTTTAATCCACAAATAGACAAGTGAATCTGCTCATTCTTTCAAGATTTTGCTTTAATAAATATAGCATTTTGAGAACTATATGTAGAAAAAAAGACCATAATTAAATATACAAAAATGTTTGTTAATTCTAGATATTGCGGTTATGGGTGATTTTGTTATGTTTACCCTTTGTAGAATTTCTCAAACTTTCTTCAATGATCACACATTACTTCTTAAATTTAAATGTCAACATTTAAAATCTAAATTGTTAGCATTAATGTTTGTAGTATGATATCAGTCAATCTACTTCCATACCTTCTTTCCCCTTTTGTCTTAATCTAACCTGCCCATGGACTTTTCAGATGATTCCAATCAGTTCGGCCTCAGCCTACCCCAATCTTCATTCAGCCATTACTGATTGGGTCAGCAGAAGGCTTCTTGTCCAAAGGGAGCCAATCCATATAGGCTTGGCTCAGTCAATTAGATTTTCTAGACGGAAACATAGACTGTCTGTACTAACTGGTAGGTATTAGAGCTAAAGTCACATAGTGTAAGGGCCAGAGTCAGCTCATCAGCTGACCAAAGCCATGTACATGCCTCAGATGTGGGATAACAACACCCAGAAATAAAGAGGAAATAGACAGTCTGCACTGAGAAGTGGAGAGACGTGCCTGAAAAGGCAGAAACACAAGACCATGTGTCCTCAGAAAGACACAGAGACAAAGGCTACAATTCCTAACTTTTGGATATCAGTTCTGTCCCCATGAACCCTAAAGTGATTTCTTTCTTTCCATACATGTTGTATATGAGAAGGCCAGTTGTACCTTCACCAATAATAATAATAATAATAATAATAATAATAATAATAATAATAATAATGTCTGGGTTCTGTTTTTTGAGACTACAGCATGTTTACTTGAACAATGTGTGACAACTAATGTTATATCAAGTTCAGTGTGAGAACATTGGCATTCTAAATCTGAAGGTGCGAAGGGGCAGCCAGTGGACCTAATTCCACTTCAGTCATGCTCAGCTTGGCCACAATATGTTTTTAACAATCTGGATAAGCATTTATAGATAGGGGAGCTTTTACATAAAATTTGAACCCCTATCTTCTTTTAAAAATATTTCATAGATGGAGCATCACTAAGCCCCACATTTCTGTGAAGCCTAAATTGTCTGGAGATGAGCAGCTGCTGACTCTTTGGACACAATGTATCACCTGCTGTTCACCTTCTGCACCACTCAGGAGATAACAGCTTGGGCACCTTTACTTTACTATGTAGGACCCCACAGTCATTTAAATTCCTGGCCCCCTATTCTAAAAGAGTTACTCTGAATTTATTCCCTTTCCTTTTCCTGCTTCTGAAGATCTGATTCCTGAGTTCTTTATAAGAGGTTTCAGGCAATGCTCAATCCATCTTCTGCTTTCTTGTTGGAGTATCACTTTTTAACTAAAGTTAATGACTTGTCATTAAAGGGTGATGTTGGTGCCTAAGAAACAAGGCATTTTATCTGCCTCAGCAGTAATCCACGGCAAAGGATAAAAGCTAGAAAAATAAAATACTTCCTAATTTCTCCAGAAAACCTTCCATTTTTTTAAGTTAGAAAGACCCATTTGGGAATTTCTTTTTTTCACAGAGTAATCTTTGACAACACACCCCTGTCCCAAATCCAAAGAGAAGCCACAGGTTGAAGGACCTGATGAAGAATCCAAGATAAACATTAAAATTATTAAGCTTCAATTATGATATTACCTGCTTTACAGAACAGTTTATGAAATTTCATTTCAGGGCTCTGAAAAACTGTTTTGAAGAAGCGAACATGGCATCATGGCATCTCCCACTTTAAAGGGAAACAATGCACTGGGGATGGATGCCAGAATGGCTCAGCGGGTTGAGAGCTCATCTTGCAGCCCCAGAGTCCAAGGATCAAATCCGGGCCCTGACGTGTGCAGACCCATATGCTAAACTGGATGTGCCCCCATATCAGTTTCACCAGGATGTGCTTCTCATGCAGAAGGCCCTAGACCAGTTCCTGTGCCCACCTGTGTGCAATGAAACTATGTAGAAAAACAATGACATGCAACTATGAAGACTGCTCTGTGCCCTCTCCCTTCTCTCTGTCTCTCTCTCTCTCTCTCTCTCTCCCTCTCCCTCTCCCTCTCCCTCTCCCTCTCTCTCTCAAAAACAATATAAATAAATAAATAAATCTTTAAAAAAAACAAAACAAAACATGCACACCGGCTTTGAGCAGCTGCTGGCACTGGAATTTTTGTCCCCCTTTAACATGCCTTGGAATAAATCAAAGGCAATAGGAAGTGGTGGGTCTTGCAAAGGAGATAGTCATCTCTAAAATCTTGAAAATCTCAGATTCTTGGTATCCGCTAGGTCACAGAAGAAAGGTGTTGGACAAGAGTGGATGATTTCTTAAGACTATCTGTAGAGAGTGCAACTGTTTTGTTTCACCCTTAATTTTTGGAAAATTTTTGACTTGGACCATTAATATCTTTCAAAAGGAGCCCAATCCCTGGAAAATTAATACATCTGGGGGATAAAGTCTTTGCTCTTGAGATCTGAATGAACTTTTCCAATTTAACTTTTGAAGGAAGACTATCAAATTTAGAATTAAACTAATTTCAATCTAATGAAAAATATCCCACCTTCTCTCTATCAGACCAGGCTTGTATGAGGCAAGAGGAAAGGGCATCAATTATGCCACTGCCTTCTACTCATCAAAATAACATACTGCTCTGCAAAATTATTCCAAATTGTGAACTTCAAACACTAAGTCAACTTAGAGGTCAGCCAAAATTTAACTGCAGTCAATATTACCCATTATTTATCCAAATTATTTTAATTTTTAGCAATAACAATAAAATAGAAAATATACGTTTATCCAATTCACCATCCATCATTCTTTGAGTCTCAAATGGACACAAGGAAAGATTGGTGAACTGATCCAGCAATGAACAGTCACCCTCCAACAAGAATATTGAATGTTAACAAAACTGACTTGAGACTATAATTAAGTATACATCTAAAAGGCATTGCTCAAGAAGCTAGAGGGAATTCAACCCTTTCATTCTATGGTAATGTCAGACTGTCCATGGCTGTCTTAACATTATACACTAAATATGAAATGTGTCCTTGCATTCATGACTACAGTGATTTGCAAAGACCTTTAAAATATAACCTTATTTGAGTAAACACAGGCTTGTTGCTAGGTATCTGTTTCATTTTTAGCAAACTCTAAAAAATGAGGGACTCCAGCAGACAAGGGAGAAATACTCAGGAGCCCTAGGATATGAACCTGCAATCTCTGCCAGTTTATGATTTTAGATACTTCTGGTCTCAGCTCAGGTCTCCACTAAAGTTAAACCCCTGCACCTCAGCTTCATGCCTTGAAGAAAAGCATTTCCATCCTCAGGAAGAAATATTTGTTCCAAAATGTTCAACATATTTTATTAGCAGTAATGACTGTGGTGATGAGAAAGTGATTAAACCACTTCCTAATGTGTTAGTTTGCTAGAAAACAATCTTAACTGAGAAAAAAAAAGATATTTTAAAAACATATATGTACCACTGTCGCTTCCCTATCCATACTCTTTCATGTTTAAAATATCAGATCTCAGCAGGAGATTAAATTGGGAAAAAAAAACTGATAATGTCTCATTTAAAAGATAGAGAATAGTAACTTACAGGTGAATGAATTTTTCAAATAACCAAAATTTACCCTATTAAGCACCTACTTCTTAAAAATGTATCAGATATACATGTACTGTTTCCAGTACAATATATGTTATAAGAATATGTGTATATTAAAAGTATAAGATGCAATTTCTTTGCCTTTTAAAATAGAACATATTAAATATTATTGAACACAAGTGCTTTTTGGTAACTGTGGTCCCTGATCAGAAACATGTCCATATGTGGTAATCTTAGTATCTTAATATTGTCATGCATTTTAATTTGGCTTTGTATAGATTTTTAGTCTCCTTTTCATTTTCAGTTGCTTGATATCATCTCAGATTGGTAGTTCTAGTAATCTTTCACAGCTACCCAAAGACCTTCTTGTTCTGATCACTTATTTCTAATATGCTTTGAAAAAATCAACTAGTTTTTTAAAAGAGAGAGTGAGTGTGGGTGTATATGTGTATGTGTATCTAATATAATTGTAAATAAGCCCTTAAAGACTCTCACAAGAGTAAAGTGCAGGAGTTTTAGTTACTGGAAATTATAGACATACTTTTGACTTCTTGTAGTTCTCTTTCCTTGGTTCAGAGCTAAATTCTCAATAGTTGATGTGACTGGTTCAGTGACATCCTGATAAATGAAGTATTAATGGACCATGATATTATATAAATTCTTTTCAATTGAAGGTTTAAGGAAATGATTCAAGTTTCAAGACTGACTTATTTCATCCCTAAATTATGCAACCTTGGTGTGCAATGTAAATAAAATATTTTTTAGTATAAAGCAGAATTTAATGCATAAAGAGCAAAGTATTAATTTGGGATCACAAATGTTTGGAGAGAGAATGAAAGGGCAGCATATTAATGAACACCCTTCTATGAATCTTCAAAGAAGTATACCCATCATGTACTTCAAAGCCCTGGGTAGAGTATGCTTACCAGTACATGTATAAGCATGCCTGGGAGCCCGGGCTGAAAATTCTGCTTCTTAAGGTCCAGGGAGGAGCAGTACCTCCCTATTTCTTAAAATTTTCTTAGTTAATTCTAAACCAGGATTGAAAACCACAAGGAGTAACCCCTCCATATTATTACTGCCCACTCTCCCAGGTACCGCTTTCCCCTTTTCATATTAATATTCCTCTCCTTTTTATTGTTTTCATCTCCAAATCTGCTGTCCTTTCTTCCTTTTTCTAGTTCTCTCTTCTGCCCCTTTTTAGCACTGCTGTCTTCAAGGACAGTGAGATCTTCTGGTTTTTCTAAGGCACTGATTTATGTCCTAGACTTCTTTTGCGTAAAATTACCCCAACATTCTGAGCTTTCTCATTTATATAATGCTTTTTACCAATTATTTTTTCTTGATTTATTAATTTCTACTTGCAAAGCTCCCCCACTAAATTCTAAGTTCCTTGAGAATGAGTATTATTTCTTAATCACCTCGATATTTTTCATAATGCCTAGTGAACAAGTAGGTATTAGCTCTATATACAGATACACATGAATATGTGTATATTTAATAAATTGATATTATTTATACACAATAATGTGAATTTTACATAATAACATTACATTTATATGCACTGTTTTCAAAGCACTTCTATATTTATGACCCTAATTTAAACATACAGCAAGCCAACAGTTTAAACGAATTCAAAATGAATTTAAATGAATTTATTGTTTTGCCTGCCCAGCATTCATTTACTTTTCTTCTGATAAAAACATTCTGATTTTCCCTGATGAAGATCCCTATATTACTTTTATTTCAAGTGATACAGGTGGCATTGCCTCCAGCCCTGGCTCCACAATGGTCATGTGACAGATGCTTCGCCTGTCAGAGCACTGCATTCCCGGGACTCTGGTGAATGACTGAGAGATAAACAACTGCCCTGAAAAGAGACAAAATTCTGGGATATCTGTGAAATTTTGGAAATAAAAATATCTCCTTTCTTATGGAGTTGCTATGATGTTAGTATATAAACTAATTTAGTGTTACAAGGGGAGAACCAACAGGGAGGACAGCAGAACTGAAGGAAAGAGAAAATAAAATTTTCTTAATGGCACCAATTGAACCTCTGAATCCAGCTATACCTAAAGCCTATACAGAACATGTTTGTTAAATAAATCAATAAAAATGTTTCTGTACAGCAAAGGAAATAATCAACAAAATAAAAAGCAATTACAGATTGGGAGAAAATACTTGTAAACTATATATCTGATAAGGTGTTAATATCCAAAATATATAAAGAACTCAACTATAAAAAAAAAATTAACAACAAATAACCAAATTTAAAAAGAGGCCAAGTACCAGAATAGACATTTAAAAAAAAAAAATACAAATGGCCAAAAAGTACATGCAAAAATGCTCAATATTACTAATTAACAGGGTAATGAGAGCCAAAACCACATGGAGATGTTACCTCACACCTGATAGAAAGGTTATTATAAAAAAAAAAACAAGAGATAAGTGTTGGCAAGGGTGTGGAGAAAAGGGAACCTTTGTACATTCTTGGTGGGACATAAATTGCTACAATCATTATAGAAAACAGTATGGAGGTTCCTTTAAAAATTAAAAACATGGGGAAGCTGGGATGGCTCAGCAGGTTAAGTGCTTGCTTTGAAGCCCCAGGGACCGAGGATCGAATCCCAGCCCCGGCCCATGCGGACCCACATGCTGAACTGGGAAGTGTCCCCAGTTCAGTTCTTGCCAGGACCTATATGGGAGGTTCCCGGTCCAGTTCCTGCCCTGCGCAGCCCTGTGCCCACCTGTGGAGTGAAACTATATGGAACACTAATGTCAACAATGGAGACTGCTCTGGGCCCTCCCCCTTCTCTCTGTCTCTCTCTGTCTCTGTTTTTCTCTGTCAAAAATCAATAAAATAAATCTTAAAAAATAATAATTAATTAATTAATTAATTAAAATTAAAAATAGTACTACCATATGATCCAGCATTCCCACTTCTGGTTACATATCCAAAGGAATGAAAACAGGATCTAAAGATATCCCCACACTCCCGTGTTCACTGCACTATTACTCACAATAGCCAAACTACGGAAACAACCACAGTGTCGACCTATGGATGGATAAATAAAGAAGATACAATAGATAGATGATAAAATATTATTCAGCCATGAAAAGGAGAGCCTGTCATTGGTGGGCAAAATTATGCTAAGCAAAAGACAAATACTGTGTGATCTCACTTATATGTAGAATCTAAAAAAGAACTCATTGAACCAAAGAGTAGAATAGTAGTTGACAGGGACTAGGAGTGGGGGAAATGGACAGATGTTGATCAAAGGGTACTAATTTTCAATTATACGATGATTAAATTAGAGCTCTAATGTACAGCATGGTGATTATAGTTAATAATATTGTACTTTAAATATGCTGAGAGTAGATTTTAAGTGTTCTCATCTCACACACACACACACACAAATGGTGAGGTGATAGATATGTTCATTGATTTAACTCTGATAAGCATTTAATAATCTGTATATATAGTAAATCATCACATTGTATGTCTTAAAAATCACATTGTACAACTTAAATATGTATCATTTTTATTTGTCAATAATACCTCTATAAACCTGGAGGCAAAAAAAAGCCATTTGAATAGTTTTTCTCCATAGTCCTCACTAATCCAAAGACTAATATCACTGAGGATCAAAGTTGTTCTAAGAGTCATATAAGATTATGAAATTAGTCCTCCCAGGACCAGGATCAGCTCTCAGCTAGTGTTCCATCCAATACTTTTCTTTCACTCCTGGAAGTTAAACTGGAGAAGGTTTTGGGGACCATGTTAGTTCTCTCTCTACTCCTGTCTTCCCCATAACACTCATTATTCCTTCTCAACACAGCATCCTAAGACACCAACATCTCTATGCCAACACTCAGGGAGAGGCAAAAACAACTTTCAAAATAAAATAGCCAATGAGGTTTTTAAAAAGTACAAGTTGCCACAAATTACTTTACACAGTTCAAATAAATTTACCAAATTCTGACAGCTTTCACAATTTTACTTGTCCACAATATGGGGAAATATGAGCAACCATGTTCCTCTGCACCGGTTTTCTTCTCATGGTAACACACGACTTGGTCTTTCCTTCCAGATCTAGGTGACTTGCTATACCATATGACAATAATAGAAATTATTTAAGCAGAACAGATTTTTAAATGTCATGAGTAAGGACAAAGAGAAGGACATCAAAACTTGCCTATGTGGCCTGACTAAATAATTCAACAATAGACCATTCTGGCGATTCAGACAGCTCTCAGTAATTCTAGCTTAAGATCTCATCCCTAGGCAGGTAGGAGGCTTTCTTCAGTTGCTTCAACAATGTCACCCTATTATCAGCCCAGAATATTGGTCACTATGTACTCAAATGGCTGTTTCCATGAAACAGAACCTATGGAAACAAAAGAAAAGAAAAGAAAAACCTAGAGGCTCATGCAAAATGTTGACTAGTAGCTGCCATAGCTGATTAGAAACAATACCTGTCCCTCCAGTGAGTAAAATATTAAGGTCAGGCTTGTCAATTCTCATTCACATGAAGAACTCACCAAGCTTTGGGGATTAATTTTATTTTGTTTTCTATTTGCCCATAACAGACAAGTGTGCATGCACATGCACATACACACAAACACACACACATCAAACCGCATTATTTTCTGTATCTGCAAATTTGTCTTCTTGCTAAAATGTATTTGTTACCCCGAAGTCAATATCTATAGTGCTGCATGAACATACACAGACATGCAGAGAGCAAGCTAAAATTTCAGTTGCCCCCACATGCTCCTAACCGAGGTGAGTAAAGTGACACTCTGTCTTCTTGTTTCAGCTCTCATACTATAAACAGTGTCCTTTTCACAGTCTATTTAAGGCCACATTTTTCACATTTTTTGTGCTTTTTCTCAGCAATTTCACTGTTAAAAATGTCCCCCAAGGGTAGTGTGAAGTCCTGCCTAGGATTCCTTAGTGCAAGAAGGCTGCGATGTGCCTTATAGAGAAAATAAATGTGTTAGGTAAGCTTCATTCAGATAAGAGCTATACTCCTGGTGGCTGTGAGTGCAATGTTAACGAATCAAGAACATATATTAAGTAAATTGTTACATAAAACAAGGTTATATGTTGATCAATTGACAAAACGTTGACTAGAGTCTCATAGGAGTCTAACCTGCTATTTTTCCTAGAAGCAATGGTCCAGTAACTTTATAGAACATAATAAGTGCAAATAATAAGATGACTGAACACATATAATATACATTTAAATGGCATTGTGTACAAATAGACCTTCATTCAAATAGCTATTTTTAGGGCAAAGGCTATATTACCCTTCCTATATTCAAAAGGAAGGTCCAGAAATACAGCTGTGATCAGAAAATTCAGGGCCTGTTTTGTCCTGTTCCAACAGATAAGATGTTATAAAATACCAATGTGGGATGATCTTGTTATGAGTATGCAAGATGAAAGACCTGGCTTTGAGTCAGTGAATCACTGATTCCCTCATGAGTTTCAATAATGATATTTATGGAGTAACCACAGAGACTGCATATTTGAGAAACAGCAGAACAGGTACAAGTCCTACCATGCATGCTCCCTTTCTGTGAACCTGATCAAACTTCAGAAGCTACTCCACTACGGGTGGCAATTATGGTGGCAATCTTTGTGTCTGCTCCCTACCTCCCAAATTTAAGCAAACCATTGATTTTTCTATCAAAATCTAACAAAATGTAGTTATACTGACCAGTTTTATTGTCAGCACCATCAGTCACAAACATATACAATATACCTGCCAGGTAAAGCATGTTGCAAGACAATTCGAGGCAAAATATTAAAAAGTTGAAGATAAGATCAGTACCTTCAAAAGACTTGTAATAAAAAAAGAAAAGCCTAAGATAAAATTCCAATGTTCAACTTTTGACTTTTGAGGACCTTAATTAATTTGACATTTATATGAGCTGCTTCAGAGTTCCTATTAACATTATGGAATGAGCATAGAGCTGATGTCATGACTCAGACAGGAAGTATAACCATGTAACAACACCTTGTGGGCTAGAGTATACTGTTTTCTTTTTGTTTACTTTTCTTTCAGTGGAAATATGTGCAATGTGTGCAACTGGAGATCAGTAAATCTCTCTAATTAAATGAAAGGTACATGGTATAATATTTGCTGATATCATCCTCACCTAAAGTCCTAGCCTTAGACAAAAATTGGCAGTCATGTATCTATTTTCTGGATTGTATTCCATTATGACTTCTTCCAAATTGCTCATGATGCTAAAGAAAAACAGATTTACTGGACAAATGTCCCCTAAATATTATGTGTATATAACTGAAGGGACATACACGGGACAATAAGGAAGGAGAAGGGGACATGATGTTGGTCAGGGAAAGAGGCTAGGTCCTAGTAATGTGCTCAGTGTGAGAGTATATCAACCAGAACACCTGGTTAAATGTTGTAAACTGAACATATGCATTTACTTTTATTCCCTCCCAAAACCTATTAATACGAGTAGAATGAAGTATTATAAACACACAAGTCCAGCTGTTCACATGTTTCACTTCTGCTCACAAACTTTAAAGCTGTTTTCAGTTCCTTACTTAAAGAAAATCCAGTTGTTAGAAACGTAAGAATATTCCCTAACATGAAAGAGAGAATCTGGAAATAAAACAGGTGTGATAAAAAAATATGGTGAATGTTTAAATAAAAAAATTACTACAGTAAGACATGTTGTCATTAATCCTCCTCAAAAGACGACCCCTCACTTTGAACACACTTATCCCATCATTCTTACCACTTTCTGAAGCAGTTCTGGAAGTCCTCTTTTTTGAGTGTCTTTAGTTACACTGCCGTGGCCACCTCAGTGTCCTGAATACATTCAAAAGCCTACCTTCCATGATCATTTTGACCTTGGGGAAGAACCAGAAGTCACAAGATACCAGATCCAATGAATAAGATAGATGAGGACATTCCATAATGTTTTTATTTGACAGAAATGTATGTTAATATGTTGTTTGTGATCCATGATTTATGGCACACTTTAAAACATACTTTCTTTCAACCATAGCTCACAACCAACTGACTGCACTGAGCTAGTTGAAAATTGTCACACAGTGTTACTAGGGTTCAATGCACCACTTCCCGTATCAAAGATCCCTGCCTTTCTGTTGGGTGGCACTTGGCAGCATTCACCTTAACCACATTTTTTATCACACCTCATGCATTAAAAATGACAATCAAAAATAAAATTATGAAAGTATTATTAGAAGGTAAGTTACAAATTATTACTAAAGCATCAGAGATAGGAGTATATGTTGCATCTGTCAAAGAACAGGGTGCCACAAAAAAAAGGATTATTTAGAGAGTTCCTAGAAATAAAAACTATGACAGCAGGAAATTTTAAAATGCAACTGAACGATTAGTACAGACAGTTAAAGAAATTTCCAATAAGCAAAAGGACCAAAATATCGAAATAGAAGGGAAAGGAGCAGAAAATTAGAGAACAATCTAGAAAATCCAGAAAGAATACAGATAAAAAATAACTGGGGGTATTTTATCAAATGAGTAATGTATACCAAATTCATAAAACTAAAAAAGTTTCCAATTTAAGAGGTTTAGCTAGTATTCAATACAATGAATAAAACTCACCCAAGATCCATTATCAGTATATTAGTAATAAAAAGTAGTGGAATGGAAAATTTGTCACATAGAAGGAATCAGGAACCAGACTGGCATCAGATATCTCAGCACCTATACTAGAAGCTAAAACCTAAAGAAACAACGCCTTCAAGACTCACAGGGAGGACTGATTTCCAAAATTCTGTACCTTGCCAAGTTATCAATTAAATTGAATATAAGGACTTTTTAAGCACTAAGGCCTTGAGAAATTTACCTGCTGTGGCCCCCTACTCTAGAAGGTAAAAGATAAGATAAAAAATGTTCACCACTAAAATGAAAGTATAAAACAAAAAAGAGAAAGTTAGGGCAATAAGGTAACTCAGAAACCCACAAAAAAGCAAGGAAGATGTGTCCTAGGATGTCAGAAAAGAAGGGAGGTTCCAAGATGATGTTCCCAGATTTGAAAAGCACTAACCTAGATTGGAACAGGAGCAAAGGCTTCCCACTAGTTTCCTCTCCAAGAAATTATTTAAAATTGACATATTACCCAATATGTTTCAATGTATTTATATTGAGTTAAATAAAATGTTACACACACACAATACACTAAAATATTATTCGGCCATACAAAAGGCATGAAATCTTGCCTTTTGTGACAACATGAATAGACCTTGAGGACTGAAATAAGTCAGACAGAGAAAGACAAACACTGTATGATCTCACTTATATGTGAAATCTAAAAAAAGAAAAAAGAAAAATTAAACCAAAAACAAAAACAAAAAATAAGTTTATATGTAGATACAG
Source organism: Craseonycteris thonglongyai (assembly GCA_004027555.1). NCBI lineage: Eukaryota > Metazoa > Chordata > Mammalia > Chiroptera > Craseonycteridae > Craseonycteris > Craseonycteris thonglongyai. Next base: position 16,043 of record PVKE010006756.1, read on the forward strand.
AGAACAGATTGATGGTTACCAGATGCGGGGCATAAGGGGTGGGGAAATGGGTGAAGAAGGTCAAAAGGTACAAACTTCTGTTTTAAAAATAAATAAGTCATGGGGATGGAATCCATAGCAAATGTTTGTAATTATGTACAGTAACAGATGTTAACTAGACTTATTGTGATGATCATTTCACAATATATAAAAATATAAAATCATTATGTTATACACCTGAAACAAATATAATGTTCTTTGTCATTTATATCTTATTAAAAATTTTTAAAGGTTACTTAGATATGATAGTTAACAATACTGTATTGGGGAAGCCAGGATGGCTCAGAGGGTTAAACGCTCACTTTGCAGGCCCAGGGATTGAGGATTGAATCCTGGTCCTGGCCCGTGCAGACCCATATGTTGAACTGCAGTTTGCTTCCCATGCAGGAGGACTCCAGTTCAGCTCTTGCCCCTGGCTCGAGGGGGCATGCCTCCTATGCTGTAGGCCCCCAGCTCAGTTCCCATCCTGCGCAGCTTCCTCCCACCTGTGTGGAACAAAGCCATGTCAAAAACTGATGAAGTTCAACTATGGAGACTGCTCTGGGCCCTCCCCTTTCTCTGTCTCTCTGTCTCTTTCTCTCTGTCTCTGTCAAAAACAATAAAACTAATCTTTAAAAAAAAGAAAAAAAATACAGTATTATATATTTAAAAGTTGCTAAGGGAGTTGACCTTAAATGTTCTCAACACACAAAAAAATTGTAATTATGTGACATGATGGAAGTGTTAGTTCATGTTACGGTGGTAATCACTATGCTAAATATATGCATATACGTCTAAATATACACATATATGTATATAAAACAATAAATTATGTAGCTTAAATTTACACAATGCTATATGTCAATTATATCTCAATAAAGCTGGAAAAAAATTTAACTCTTTTAAGCAAAAGAAAAAAAGATGTGTAGATATGATAAAGTGCGGGAATACATTTTTTTCATCCATAAAATAAAGGGATGGAGTAGTAGATTTCTACAGCCTTTCCAGCTCATACAACCTATGATTTATAACCTAGGACCTAAATTCTTTAAAAATAAAAAATCCATATTTCAGAGCCAAAGTCAAAGATTCTTGCACTTATTCGGGAAAACAACCAAACAATAACATTTAGAAAAACATTTTATTTATATCAGAATTTTAAAAGTCGGCTATTTAGCCAAATACACTGTGCTTCCTCCAGTCAAACCACAACCCACCTCTGCACTTTCTTCATGCACTGATTTCTTTGACATCACATGCACTTGGCAAGGTTCAAAGAGAAGAAGCTGTAAATAGGTAACAAGAAATGTTCTTGCTAATATTAGCATCTCCCACAGACAGGCTAAATGGTCTGCAAACTAAGACAATTTAAAGATTAAAAAGCCACTTAAGTATAAGACTCTCATTAGCCAACTTCCCTTTGCATTTGCTAATGACTAAAAATAAAACCTTAATATGTGTGAAGCATTTATATAACATGGAACAAACATGTATTTCCTGAGAATCCATTTTTTTCTCTTCTTCTTCCATATAATCCTAGGGATTCTGCTGGTCATATGTTTCTTGTTCAGTAGAAATAAATTTCCAAACTAAACAGAGAATACAAAAACAGGGAACCAAAAAAACCTTCTTTCTTTTTATTTTTTTAGTTTCAAGTGGCACTTCCACTCTAATTGTTGCCCTCAGCTGTATCTTTCCTACAGCACCCATGGCCTGACCCTACCTGACACACACTTGCTCTGATCAACCCACCATCTTCGGTAAGACTCTGCCCTCAGATAAACTATCCTTCAGGATGATTTCCAACCCTACTGTTCTTTATACCAAATCACTGGGGAAGCAACAACAACAAAACTTGAGGATGAGGATGCTGGGCAAGGACCACCCACTCAGATGATTCAGGAAATCAGGACAAAAGCCAAAAGTCAATTCTGGGCTTCCCTTGAACTTCATTTAGTGCCCTCTCCAAAGAATCACTTGCAAACTGAAGAATCAGAAATCCCAGGAGTAGGGCATATAAAAAAATAAATAAATGAACACATGGTACTTGGGCTTGGGGAGTATTTGAAGGCATACTTGCAAGATGTTGCATTCACATTAAAGCTATATATTTCAATATCTGACTAAACCTGGATTTTAATATGTCTTAAGGAGGCACTTTCTTCTTCATTGAGTGTTTGCAGTAGATTAAGGAGTAGCTCAGCATTCATTCAGACAGCAGAGGAAACAATTAATTACACTAGAAGAACCTATTCCTTCTAGAACAATATATCTCTGTATGCAACGCTTGTAACAATAAATAGTTAAAGCCAATGACAGGAATTGCAAATTCACCTGCCAACAGGAGTCAGGAAGTAGTGTAAACGATTGGCCACATGCCCACAAGGCAGTAAAGGGAGCTATAGGGAACCAGAGTGAGTAGGCCCTGTCCAAGGGGCAGCTTCAACTTAGCTCTAGCCAACTGTAGTCATGCAGAAGCATATGACTACCAGCACCCTATGTTTCACTCTTGAACTATAAAATCTCCTAGCTTCTAAAATTCTGGAAAGTAAAAAGAAAATCCGTAAACTTAAACAAACCTAACCTACACATTATAGGAAGTCATGCAAATTTTTATCTTTCCAGCCCAATGACTCTTCACAAAGGGAGCACCATCAAGAAGATTTAGATTAAATAACCTGCTGGAAGACAACTCCTGCTTCTAATACTGCAAGTATAATCTCTGACTCTTTGTATGCACTTAGCTCTCATCAACTTCAGATGGAGCCAAAAAATTATCAGATCAATTACATCAAGATTTTAAAATGGAGGCCTTCTTTTTTTCTTTCCTATATCAAGCACATTTACTTCATAATCCTTTGCAATATGAATTTCCTAAACAAAGACTGTCCAATTGTTTCCATTTAACAAAATATCTGTACTATCAGAGGCCAAAAGAGATTTGTGTGAATTGACCAAAAATCAGTTTTCTATGGCATGCATTAAAATTTTCAACATCAAATTGAAGTGTCAAGAGGTATTCTTAAAAGCTTGACTACTTAGGAAGGATTTAGGGATGTGGGTATGCAGCCAAACATTAGGACATTATTATTGTTTTTCCTCAGCAAGTGTTTGGCAGACACTGTTTCTACACATATTCTGTATTTTCACAGAATACAATTGTCCAGTTCCCTTATTGATCTCAAACTTTTAAAATCAAACTAGCATTTTTATTGGGGCACATGGATTAGAAGAGATTAGAAAAAGAGAAGTGGATTGGCAAATGATAAAATTAAGACTCCAAGCAACATCTTAAATTGCATTGCCTTGAAATAACCTAACAAAGTTATAAAAGTTTAAACATTTGAAGGATCAGAATCCCACAACATTTCTAATTAGCAAAATTCATTTGGTAGAAGAAAGCTAAACTCTGGAGATTAAATCCAGCTGACATTCCTAACCATTTCTATTTAACCAATCCACCGACTTACCCGTGGATTCCCTCTGACTGATATTTCATTGGATGATCACACTAGTAGTTTATGGTAGTTATTCTTACTATTACTATTACACAAACTGATGAAATATGAGCATGGAAAGTCTTTGATTTCGATGAAAACCTAGTTAAATGCTTTAGAAAGAGTTGATAAAGGAAAGTCTGAAAATAAAATTATTGTAGGTAACACACCCATGAAAGAATGGGAAATATTTGTCACAACCTAGAAAGGTTCTGTGTCAGACCACTTTATGACTCATTGACTTCCAGCTCTGCTTTTAGTAAACAAAACCAGTAGCAATAAAAGACAATGCATCATGGGTATGCTTTATGCAAGAAAGATGACTTCTCCCTTTTAACAATACTGTCCTTTGGAGAAGACTGAAGGCTACAGAATGACGCTCCATGCAGATCTCCAAGGCATCAGAAAGCGAAGTCCAAAAAGGCCACTGAGAGAAGAGAGCCGTCTCTGCCCTTCCTCTGCTCACGGTCCTCTGGGAAGTAATGGCAGCTGGTGTTTAGTCCTTCAGGTGGACCTCAGACATCCACAGAAATAGAAGGGCCATCTCTAGTCTTTCAGCCCAGAAATACCAGTGCTGAGCCACCTCGCTGCCGGCTATCTACGTATCTTCTCTGGCTATGCTCCGAAGGCCAGGTTTGGTCTGCTGCTATTCTTGATGGGCCTAGCTGCCTGCCTCCTACAGACTGCAAACACCTCCAGGTTCCAAACACTTATGCACAAAAGCTCTCCATCCAAAAAGCCCTTCTTCTGTATTTATATCCTCACCAGTAATTGACAGGAGATTCTCTCTTCCCCTGACAATCATTGCCCATTACCACAAATTACTCACTTCCGCCAGCCTGCACTGTTTCCGTTCTTATGAGTTTCAGTCTATTACTGCCAATAATAGCTACCTCCGGCAGCTCCCTCTAGCTTTCACTGTAACAGAAGGGAGACCCAGGAGGTGCCTGCCTGCTTGTTTACAGCTATTCTGGACAGCCTCCTCCTTTAGCAGCCCCTCCCTTCTTCGCCCTGCTACAATCTCATAAAGCATATTTTGTTTCATAATTAAGATAAACTTATCAAATTACTTCATATTATTTAAAATGAATTATACTATTTAAATCTCAGAAATATTCATAATTAGGATGAAAATTTTGAAAATTGATAATCATTAGTAATTTTATGTGCCAGGCACCACTAATAAACTTAGACACACCATCTCTGTTTATACAGTTATTTTTCACAGTACTTATTTTATACATGAGGAAATTCAGTGCTAGAGATAAATAAATAATTTGCCTACAGTCACTAGCTACGATGTAAGGTTGCAGAGGCAGGACTCACCTCTGGTCTCTTGAGCTCCAAAACTCATGCTTGTCATTATGATGCCATCAGGAGTCTCATAGAATATGCCACTTTAATGCTATTCAACCAAAAGCTCCCAGATTCTTTAGACTACATAGATTTTTATTTTTATTTTTCCATACAATTTTTTAAATCAGTGCTTATAATATTCAATTTTATCATTTAAAAATACTAGATGCTCCTTTGCAAAATTTCTTCAGAACAGAAAGGTATGCATATGTATTACTAATAAGAAAGTACTTCCAAGGATGACTATAAAGGAACTAATTCTGAGATTTTCAACTCGTTCATTTAAACATCTACTGTGGGCTTACACCAAGCACTTAAAATAGAAAGGCAACATTGGTATTGTCCCCAAGGAGCCCATTGTCTGGGTGAAAAAGAGAGGATTAAGAAGTTATAACATCATATGACAGCACAAACAAAGAGGTGGTGAAAACGCTCAACAAATTTGGTATAAAAGGAATATACCTCAACACAATAAAGGCCATATATGACAACCTAACATCAGACTCGATCGTGAAAGTCTGACATCTTTTACTTTAGATAAGGAACAACACAAGGCACCCACTCTCACACCACTCTTATTCAGCAGCATCCTGGAACTCCAGGCCAGAACAATCAGGCAAGATAAAGAAATAAAAGGCATCCAAATCAGAGAGAAAAAGTAGAATTATCTACTAAGCAAATTAGATAACTTTGTACACAAAAAATATGAAAACACACACAAAAATAAATTGTTAGAACTAATCAATAAATTTAGTAAAGTTGTAGAATATAAAATCAACATATAGAAGTTATCTCTGTTTTTATATACTAACAATGAAATAACTAAAAATGAAATAAATACAATTTCATTCACCATAGTATCAAAAACAATAAAATACTAAGGAATAAATTTAACTAAGAAAGTGAATGATCTTAACATTGAAAACTACAAGCTTGTGGGCACTAGATATAAGGTGATGGAAGGGGAACTGATACTGAGTGATGGGCACATAATATGATGCATGAATGATGTGATATGGATTTGTATATCTGTAAACTATCTAATTGTTACCAACCAATGTAACCTCATTAAATTTAACAATAAATAAAAAACAAACAAACAAAAAAAACCTACAAGCTTTTAAAGAAATTGAAGAAAATACAAACAGAAAGATATTCTGTGCTTGTAGATCAGAAGAATGAATATTGTTAAAATGTCCATACTATCCAAAACCTCTATAGATCAATGCAATCCCTACTAAAATTCCAATGGCAATTTTTTTCAGAAGTATAAAAAAAGAATCCTAAAAATCAAGAAACCACAAAAGACCCTAAATAGTCAAAGCAATCCTGAGAAAGAAGAACAAAGTTGGGGCATTACACTTACAGATATTAAACTATAACACAAAAGTAATCAAAACAGTTTGATACTGGCATAAAAACACACACAAACCAATGCAATAGCACTGAGAGCCTAGAAATAAGCCCCTGCTTTATATGATCAAGTGATGTTTGACAAGGGAGCTAAGATTCCTCAGTGGGTGGTGGGGAAAATGGATGAGTGCATGCACAAAAAATGGAGTTGAACCACCATCCTACACCTCTCATGTAGATGAATGTGAAGTGGACTAAAGGCTTAAACGTAAGACCTGCAGTTGCAAAACTCCTAGAAGAAAACATTCAAGGGAAAAGCTCCTTAATATTAGTCTTGGCAACAATTGTTTTAATTGACACCAAAGACACAAGCAACAAAGGCAAAAATAAATTAATGGTATTACATCAAACTAAAAAAGCTCTGCACAGCAAAAGCAACAATAAATAAAATGAAAATGCAACCTATGGAATGGGAGAAAATATCTGCAAACTGTATGTCTGATAAGGGGTTAATATCCAAACTCCGATAACTCAATAATAAAATAAATAAACAAATCCAATTTAAAAATAGTCAGAAGACCTTCATAGATACGTTTCTAAAGAAGATATACAAATGGCCAACAAGTACATGAAAAGATGTTCAATATCACTATTTCTTAGGGAAATATAAATCAAAACCCAATGAGATATCACATCACTCTTGGTAGAATGGTTATCATAAAAAAGACAAGAGATAACAAGTGTTGTGAGGTTGTAGAGAAAAGGGACTTCTTGTACACTATTGATGAGAATATAAATTGGTACAGCCAACTATGAAGAACAACATGGAGATTTCACAAAAATTTAAAAATAGAACTACTATACGATCCAGGAATACCACTTCTGTGTATATATCCAAAGAAACTGGAAACAGATTATCGAAGAGATATCTGTACTCCATGTTTATTGTAGCATTACTCACAATAGCCAAGATATGGAAATATCACACAGAGAAGAATCAGTCAGCCATGAGAAAAAGGAATATTCTGCCATTTGCCATAAAATGGATAGAATGGATGGACGTTGAGGGCATTATGCTAAGTAAAATAACTCAAAGAGAGAAAGATAAATACTGTATTATATCACTTATAAGTGGAATCTAAGAAAGTCTAATTCATAGAAACAGTAGAATGGTGGTTGTCAGGGACCAAGAGGTGGGGGAAATGGGGAGATGTTGGCCAAAGAGTATAAACTTTCAGTTATAATATGAATAAACTCGAGAGATATAATGCAGACCCTTGTGATTGTAGATAACAATACTACATTACATACTTTAAAATTACAAAGAGAGAGCTTAAATGTTTTCACCACAAAAAAGAAATGGTAATTATCTGACATGAAGGAGGTGTGAACTGAAACTAAGGTGATAATCATATTGAAACATATAACTGAATCAAATAAACACATTGCATACCTTAAATTTATGTAATGTTATAATGATATACACAATGTTCATTGAAATATTAATTTTATCTCAATAAAGCTGGGAGGAAAAACAAAGAGGTGATGAATTTGCAAAGGAGTCCCCTACAGGAAGGAATCTTTTTTTTTTTTTTAAGATTTATTTTTATTGTTTTTGACAGAGAGAGAGAGAGAGAGAGATACAGAGACAGAGAGAAGGGGGAGGGCCCAGAACAGTCTCCATAGTTGCACATCATTGGTTTTTCCACACAGTTTCATTCCACGGGTGGGCACAGACCTGCACAGGGCAGGAACTGGGCCGGGGTCTCACCCCGGTGAGAACTGAACTGGGGGCACACCCCAGTTCAGCATATGGGTCCGCACAGGCCAGGGCCGGGATTCGATCCCTGAGGCTGCAAAGTGAGCACTTAACCCACTGAGCCATCCCGGCTTCCCCTGGAAAGAATCTTTTGTCATTGATATTCTTTACATTGCTGACAAAATAACAAATGGATGACTTTTAGTCAGTTTTGTTTTGTTTTAAACTCACTATAGACAATGTATTGACTTCTCCCTGCACCCAGGTGGACAGTTACTACCACCACCACCACCCTCCCCACCCTGGTATGCCACATTGAATTTGTGCGTCTTTCCAAATAGAGAAAACAGAGAAAGTCATTTCAGACAGAGACAGTAGTCCTATATTTGAACAAACATGGTGGTATGTAAAAACAAATAGGGCAAGAAGTTTAGTGTAAGCTAAATGCAGGGTACAAGGAATCACATTGCTGTAAGCATGACCTAATGTCAAGCCAGACTCTAAGCTGACTGACTCAGGAACCCAGGATTTATCCTAAAGACAATGGGGACAGTGGGTAATCTGCTACTCTCTAGAGTTTTAAATTCAAATATTGGCTCTCATGCTTACCTATCACATGATCTCAACCCATGAATTTACCAAAGTTAATCTATCAAAGTGTGGATTAAAGGTGATGATGAATGCTAAATGCCCCGTATGATATGAATGGACAATGCACAAGGGCTCACTGAAGGAGTTTAAACAGAAAAGTGATGTGATTAGATGTATGGCTTAAAAACATTACTCTGGCAATAGTGTAGACGCAGGGAGATAAATAAGGATTTTTTTGTGAAAATATAGGTAAAAAAATGGGGAAGTCATAGTATTTGAAGTAGGAAATATGTTCTAAAGATATTTGGAGAAGAAAGGGTAGATTAAATGTGTGTAGGCTGACCAGTACTATTTTAAACAGGACAGAAAACAACAGTACTGTCCTGTTTCAAACATATGGTCAGCCTAATCTCACTGGTCTAAATTCAGGTGTCAGTAGGCTCACTGTACTCATGCATACCATTTGAAATGGGACAGTACCGTTGTTCTCTGTCCCATTTAAAATGTTATGTCTGGTCAGCCTAAATATGAGGGAGAAGAGAATGTGGATACACTCAGGATTTTATTAGCCCACCAACAATCAAAATGATGACTCACATAGCATATATGATATGTTTTACTTTGCATACTTATTTTTACCTATTAAAAAATAATAAATTTTAAGTAAAAGATCTCATGATCAGAAATCAAGTATACCAAGATCAATTCTAACTCAGCCCCAGCTGGCTCTATGACCTGTGTTTCAATTTCCTTTTTCATAAATGTGAAGAAAATCTTCATTCCACCTACTGATAGGGTTTAGAAAAGAATGAAGAATATCATCACCAATAATAATGCAAGTTTCATAATAGGTAAGGAATTAATAAGAAAGCAATGGTCCATGTTGATACCCAGTGTTATTGTGGGAAAAGGGTGATGAGAGCTCTCTATGCTATTAAGTCTGAAATTATTTTAAAATAAAAAGTTAAAACAGTTGTAAAGGTGTGACTGCACCTGCAACCCATGTGCGAATTTACACAGCTGTTGTCAGCGACGCAGTTTGCAGAGAAATGGGAGTATGTGAGCTCACTTTAAACAATATTCCCCGGGTGGACTGAACAGCTGCCCAGTGACACACTGACCCTTGGAAGCTCCCTTTTGGCAGCCTTCTGATATCTTCTCTTACCAAACATTTCTTTCTTTTCATGTAAGAATGACCGTAAACAGCCAAATCAAACAGGAACTGTTTGGCTTGTTTTTTAAAAGCCTGTGGAAAACTGCTTTGAGTTGCCATTTGTCCCTGCCACCAAATCCTGAAGATGCAGGGAGAGTAAACTGCAGTGTCATGCTTCAGTCCATTCAGACACTTGTCTTATTTGTTCTTTCACACTAGAACAGAAGGTCCATGTAAAATTCTTCTTAGAACACGAATATCTAGCACAAGGGTAGATGAAGCATTTTTTTAATTAAAAATTATATGCCAGACACTGTTTAGCAGCTTCCAATTCCATTAGAACAGAAGAGTTTTTACCAAGGAAAATAAGATTAATGTATTTGTTCTCCAGGATGAGGCCATCGATATGAGCACAGAAAAAAAACTAAAATTAGCCACTGCATCTCTGCATTTTCCTCTCACCAAAAATCCTCTCTACTGATGAGGAAACAGAAGTTTTGGAAAATGGAGTATCTTGCTAAGAGTCTCTCCTCTTAGACTCAGGATGGCCTATTTAACTTCAGAACATTCATTCCTATTAACACAATATATAGCAAACAGTTGTGGGTCAATCTGGGTTGAACTTAAAACAAGAAATAAATAGGCACAAACAGCCACCAACAAAACAGCCTTTCACTGCCATGGAACTACTCTGGGGGAGCCGGACCTAAAACCACCCACCCCCATCCAACCACAGGAAAAATACTTTAAACCTCCAACACTGAAGCAGAGTCCCTCAGAGCACATGTAATCACTGGATTATAATTCTCCTCACATACACACGTGTAACGGAAGGTCTCTGAATGGAGCAAATACTTCATTAAATACTCAATTAAAGCCATTTCCAGAATGTACAAGAATGTTATTTAGGTCACACACATGATGTGAGAACTATGGGTTGAATCTCATCAATGCAATGAAGCAGAATAAAATAAGATTGAAACCAGTTGTTTAGTTTTGTGTAGCTAAAACAACTGCCTGATTAACTAAATTTTTCTCTTTCTAACTGGTTGTCATGGTATTGTGCAGATAGAATCTTAGACTGAGCCTGCAGACAACAACAAATTGTGACATTCTGCCTTGACCCTTCTATTGCAATTATATTAGGGCTGTCATTCTGGGATGACATGGAATCACAGCGCAGTATCTTATAAAATCTAGAAATTTGGAGATGAGAAAGCCGAGTCAGGCGAAGACCACATTTTAAATAACTTTAAAATATGGCTTTATTATTTTCAAATATTGTGCACATTCAAAACTCATATATATGAGTACTAAAAGTAAATTAAATTAAGATTATGAAAAAATGGCGAAAGGCCTGTTGCATCATAAATATAAAAAATATACAGTGATTTCAGTACAGAGTTCAACTGCTTTACTGTGCGATAGAGGCACTTTTACACAACAAGAATTGCAATAATGGTGACAGTCGTTAATGTTTATTGGACATTTAGAACATACCAGAAGCCATACACGTATTTTTTCATTAACCTTCCCTACAACCATTTAAGATAGGGTCTAAGTTGATTCCAACTTTACAAATGAAGAAACTGAGCTCAAAGACAGCAAGTCTATTAACTGAGATCACACACCTAGCAAAAGGTGGGGGCCCACCCACAAAACTCCATGGCCTGAAGCCTTAACTCCATGCTGAATAGCCTCTGAATGAGCACGCTCCAAATTGGCAGGTGCCCAAAGCTGATTCCTCTTTAGTTACATTTCTCATCCATCTCCAATCCCCACTTCCAATCTCACTAACAACAGAGGGTTCATTTCAAATAAAGAACCAATGAGTGATGAGGCGTTAATACTTTTCTAATGTAAAAGCAAAGCTTGTCATCTAAAGCAACTAATCAGAATGCCCAACTCAAAATAAAGACATTGTCAGTACTGCAATAGTATCTAGGATTTTAATACACTTCCACCATTCTTTAGAGATATATTTTTTCTGCTTTGTTGGATCTTTTTAAATGTGGGCTTTAAAATAAAGTACCATATTTTACCATATATAATGTGCACCCATGTTTTTGGCCCAAACTCTCAGGGAAAACAATCTTTCTTTTTAATTTTTTAATTCAATATTTTATTTGTTTATATTTAGGCACTCGTTTTTTGTATTATAAAGGAATTTTAGCATTTATTGTTTCACATATTGTGGTACAAGGAATTTTATGTAACAAATAGTTACAAAACACAAGAACAGGTGCAAGGTCAGAGAAAGGGAGGCAAGCAGGAGAGAAGGAATAGGAACAGGGAGGCCAGGGATTACAACCCTGAGCCCGGCAGAAGAGAGAGTGAGATGAGATCCTGGGAACACAGGCCTGAATGCAACCTGTGCAGGTTGGAAACCGAGAGCTGACAAGGGCAGAGGCACAGGAGGCTGAAGTGGGGCATGACCCTGGATGAGTTGGGGCTCCAGCCAAGGTGATCATATTCCAGGGTATTATTTTATACACTGAGGTCATTATTGATATCTACAGTTACACTTTTAATTCATAAGTGTAGATAAAAGAATTAAAAACATTTATGTAGATACAGAATTAGTACTACCCATGTATAATGTGCATCCTTATTGTTCCCTCATAGATTTGGGCAAAAAAAAATTGTACATTATACAGGGCAAAATACAGTATACCTGTAATGTCTTTTCTCTAAGCCAAGGAAATTTGCATTCCTAGGATCCACATTCAATTTGATTTTTTTGTAACATACAGGGCTGTCCAGAAAAACTCCAGCCATAAATGCCTATATTTTTCATATTAGTATACATGGCTGGATACTTTCCAGACAGCCCTCAAATTTTGGTTAGTGGCTTGGAGCTATGCAAATGGCTGTAGAACTCTTTCTTTAATGTCATTCCTCAGTACAGGGATGATGGAAGTCATGCCGTGTTCTCCAGTGCTCTAGAAATGCAAATAGATTCCAAAAGAGAATTAAATCAGCAAACACAATGTAACACCGGAATTTGGTATTACTTGCCTGTAGAGGTTCAAAGGTGGAAGATTGACAAAGTATGCACCGTGTCTCAGTTGGTAGAAGTGACTACTCATTATCTTAGAACACAATCCCTAATGTTCATAACTTAAAGATAAAAGAAAAGGCACAATAATTTTTCAACTGTAATGGGTTTGATAGAGCGCAGCTCAGATTTCCCCTCCCAATTGAAATATTAGGTAGAAAGTCAATATGAATATGCAATGGAGTTGTGTCCTGCTTTATTTTTCTGGCAAACTGGTCTTTGCTCCTAATTCCCAGCAGTGTCAATTAACAATGCATAATGTTAATAAAATGCTTGAAAGTATAGGACTGGAGCTGTAAAAATTAATTGTCTTGAGCTGATTTCCCATAGACACTGCTAATCAACATTATGCCATCTCACAAGCAGCTTCTCTTCTTCCCAGTGATTCAACAGAGAAAGTAATGTCAATGAGGTAGCCAGGTATGTAAGTGACATTTGAATTTTTTTTTTTAATATTTTTATTTATTTATTTATTTTTGACAGAGAGAGAGATACAGAGACAGAGACAGAGAGAGAACTGAACTGGGGGAGCTCCCAGTTCAGCATATGGGTCCACACAGGCCAGGCCCGGGATTCGATCCTCGGTCCCCGGCGCTGCAAAGTGAGCGCTTAACCCACTGAGCCATGCTGGCTTCCCCAACATTTGAATTTTTTACATCTTGAAATGTAAAATCCTGGAAAAGAAAATGAATAATTTTGATTTTTAAGCTAAAGCTAAAGTTCTTAAGAAGTTTTCAGAATGATTTATAATGATTTAATTAAATCATCCAGAATGATTTCATTAACAATGGTAGCTAACATTTGATTACTTGTTTGATGCCAAACTCTGGAAATTACATCCATTTATGTCAGAGTATTGTATATAATCATTTCAAATGTTCAGAAATAAAATGATGCAGTATACGCACATATCACACAGAGTATTTTGTAAATCTCCAGATCACCACATTTGAAAAGAGCATTGATGTTAGAATAAGAGAACATGAGTTCCAGGTCTGGCTCTGCCCTCTTTTTACAAGAAGTGTCTTACCTTGACTAAGATAATGTTGAAACTAACATTTCTTCTCTAACGTCAAAGTTTCCTCATCTCTGATATGAGGAAGTACGTAAGTAATCTCTAACACTGTAGTTCTAAAGTTCCTTGATTTGATAACAAAGGACTTGGAGCAATTCAGCAAATGTTGAATACCTGAGCATGTTAGTTCTCTGGGCCTGTACTGTCCAATTTTGTGGCCAGGAGGTACATGTGACTACCGAGGGCTTGAGATGTGCTGTGTCAAATATGTAGCAGATTACAAAAATGTACTGTAAAGAAAAATGCAAAATATCTCAATTTTTATATTGATTATGTATGGGTATGATGATATTTGTGATAAATTGGGTTAAATAAAATGCATATCAAGTTTTCTACTCATCTCTTTTTACTGTTTTTAATGTGACTACAAGAAAACTTTAGTTTGCATATGTGGTTTGCAGCCTATTGCTATTGAACAGCATTGGTTTATGTCCCGGTTGTTTACCAGCAAGCTAAACAGACAAGGCCCCACTCTCTAGGAACTTGGACTCTAATGGAAGCAGAAAAGAACAAACAAGCAAGCAAATAATTAATTTTAGATATAAAGTGCTATAAACATAATAAAATAGAAAATTGTGGCAGAATATTTTTCTTTAGGTAGACTGTCCAGAAAAAATCTTTATACTGTAGTGACATTTAAGTTGAGACCTGAACGATGAAACATGGCAACCTGACACAAATCTGAGAGGAGAATGGCCTAGAAGGGAAAAGAAAGCTTCAAAACTCTGCATGGAAGCAGATTTTGGATGTTTTTCTTTACCAGATGTTGAAATACTTAACATTTATATCAGAACATTTATCAGAAGTATTATTTAGGCTCCATCACAGGTTCATCGAGCACCAAGTATCATTTTCAGAACTGTCAGATACATTATTCCATTTAATCTTCTCAATGACTCTTTATATACAAAACTGTGATATAATGTCCATAATACAAATAAAGAAACTAAAGTTCAAAGGGTTTGAGCGACATGTCCAAGTATTTCTAATATGTAAGAGACAGTAGAAATTGCAGCTCCCATTCTCATACTTCATATCCAGAGCTTGTTCCTTATGGTATCTTCTGTCATCTTCACCCAAAGTACACAGAGTCAGCAAAAATGATACCCAAGCAGTGGTGTGATGTATTTGCCACTGTTTTCTGGGCTGCTCTTTATTTCTCAGTGGTCACAGAGGAGGAGGAGTACAGAGAAATATAATCACTATCATGAAGTATTTGACTAATTGAGAGCACAAGTTAGCCCTCAGGTAGCATGGTTATCTGTAGAAAGAAATGCTTAATCTCTTATCCTTCCCTCTCTTTCTCTTAACTAGTGAACTTACACCCTATTCATTACATTTGTTAGATGTTCAACAAGCATTATTGTTTGGAGTTCAAATGAACTTAGAGTGATAGCTGAACACAGCAGATCCGAGAAGCAGAAACCTGAGTTTGAATCATCTCAGATTCACCACTTAGAGGCTATATGATCTTGAACCATATAACCTTGACACTTTCTAAGTCTCCGTTTCTTCATATGTGAAAAGGGCATAATAGTACTTGCTCTCAGGGTTGTTATGAGGTTTAAAGGATCTGGAGCAAGCTTTCATCCCAGAGGCTCCAGGTACCCCTCAATCAATAAATGTTATACAATTCTAGGTGTGACCATACTTCAGAAGATGCTATATTGCACTCTTATCCTAGAGAATCCAAGGTATGGAAAGTTTGAGACTGCTAAGATCTTTGAACATCTATTGTAATTTATCCTTTATTCTGCAATATAACTGATATATTTCCATAAATTAGAACCTCCCTGCCCTGGGTCCCAACCAAATCCATTCTCCATTAGGTATTACTGGGGCAATGACAAAATTGGGAACCATTATATAGTGACTGAACCTTTTTTTTTTTTTTTATAACTAAAGAATAAATCTTTTTACTCTGAATAGCCAAAGCAATCCTGAGAAAAAAGAACAAAACTAGAGGAATCACACTCCCTAACTTCATTTTATATGAAAAAAACTACAATAATCGAAACAGTATGGGCTGGCAGAAAAAACAGACCAGACCAACAGAACAGAATTGAGAGCCCAGAAATAAACATGGGCCACTAATTTTCAAGAAAGAAACCCAAACGTACATTGGAAAAATAATGCCTCTTCAATAAATGGTGCTAGGAAAATTGAAAAACCATGTGCAAAAGAATGAAACAAGACTGCTAGTTGCCACCATATATAAAAATTAATTCAAAATGGATGAAAAACCTAAATATAATATCTGATATATAAAATACACAGAGGAAAATAGGTAATGAACTTATGGACCTTGGTCTTAGAGAGGATTTTAAGAATTTGACCCCCAAGGCAAAGAAAAAAGCAAAAAATAAGTGAATGAGATTATATCAAACTAAAAATATTCTCTACAGCAAAAGAAGCCATCAACAAAACAATAAGGCAACCAACCTAACAGAAAAAGATATTTGCAAACAATACCTCCAATAAAAGACTAATATTCAAAATGTATAAAGAACTCAACTCAACAACAGTAACAGAAAATCCAATTAAAACATAAACAGAGAACCTGAACATTTTTCCAAAAAGACATGCAAATGGCTAACAGATGAGGTATTCAATTTCACTAGCTTTAAGAGAAATTCAAATCAAAACCAAAATGAGATACCACCTCACTTCTGTTAAAATAACTATTATCAACAAGACAAGAAATAACAAGTATTAGAGGAAATACGGAGAAAAAGAAACCATCATACACACTGCTGATGAGAATGTAAATTGGTATAGCCACTATGGAAAACACTATAGAGGTTCCTCAAAAAAAATTAAGGACAGAGCTACCATATGACACAGTGATCCCTCTTCTGGGTATATACCAATATATATGTGTGTGTATATATATATATATACACACACACACATACACATATATACGCACATATATATATAAAGATTTATTTATAAAGCTATGTATGCCAAAGTTTATTGCAGCATCATTCACAGAGGCCAAGAAATGGAAACAACTTAAGTGTTCTTCAATAGATGATTAGATAAAGATGATGTGGTATACATACATACAATGAAATACTATTCAGTCCTAAGAAAAGATGAAATACTGCTATATGTGACAAAAGGGATGAATCATAGGAGTATTGTCCTAAATGAAATAAGTCAGGAAAAAGGACAAGAACCATATGATTTAACTCATATGTGGGATATAAATCAGAAAGCAACAAAAGTAATAACAGCAGCAACAAAAAACCTCAGACACATACAAACAGCTTGGTGGTTACCAGAGGGGAAGGGAATGGGGAAGGTTGAATTGAGTAAAGGGGGTAAAATACACAGTGAAGGAAGGAGATGAAACTGGGCGGTAAGCATACAACGCAATATGCAGATAAAGCATTATAGAACTATACACTTGAAACTTATGCAATGTCATTAACAAATGTTACCCTGATAAAGTTAATTTTTTTAATTAAAAAAGAATAATTCTACTTATGAATTGAAAAATCTCCAAGTACAATTATGAACTAAAGCAACTTCGGAAAGTAGATTCACTCATTAATTTGAGATTCCAAAGAAATTATCTTAATACCCTAAAAAAGCAGCAGCTTCAGCTTTTGGAATGGAGCTCTTTTTCCAAGAACAGAGCACACAGATTCAAGGTCTCCAGTGACATCCCCTTCAAGGCTATGACACAAACTGCTAAGCCTGGTTCCTGGGAATTGGCTAATGGCTTAGCAAGAATCTCCACCTGAGTAATTAGAGGAGAGATTTATGAGCCATGAATATATACTGATGAAACAGACAAATAGTATTTCCTACTTAGTGCTGATTCTGGTTCTGAGAATTTGGACTAGCTATAGCAATAACTAACAAAATCCAAATGGGTTCAGAGTAAGAGGTGGGCTGGTTCCTCTCTTGTTTAATTGTGTGAGTTGTCCCAGTGAGCAGATTTTTCCCTGTTAGGGAAGTGTGTGAACTAGTTCAGGCCCAAAACACCCACCCCATTCAAAATGCCTGGCACAAACTTCTTCTGTCTATCTACTAAATCATTTTTCTTATTTCTTTTCCATTTTAAATCACAATCTATCAATCATGCACAGATGGCTTTCAGTAACTATTCCAAACTTTTCTGCAAGCACTGAATTAGTGTTGGGGTTGGGGAGTAAGAGATATTTGATTTATTTTCAGCGGACTGGCAGGGTGAAGGGTGGTTGAGAAGTCCCTCAAAATGAACCTCAAGAGAAGTCATACAAGATGCTGTGAAAGGGGGTCCCACCTTCCCAGCACCCATGTGTCTTTGTCTTGTCATTATAGAGGTGGAATTAGGTAAACTGTACATGAGTATAAGCTTCGAAGAAATCTTCGTGTCTCTTGCCCTGAGTTACTGTCCTGCCTCCTTTTATAGATGCCTCAGTATGGGGGTAAGAGGGCAGCTGTCCTAATTCTCTCTTTCTGGAGTTTGTAAAATCTTTCATTAGAAAGGCTTTAAGCTTCATCTTAGCTCCTATGTGCAGATGTAGAAATGCATACTTATAAAATATAGTAAAGGTCTAGTACTGTATCATTTTATGTACTAATAATTCCCTAGTGTACACATTTCTCACTGAGTGACAGAGATTGCTTGGAGTATGTTGGGAGAACCATTTGCTTCTCAGTAGAGATGGGTTTAGATCTAAGAAGCAGATCTGACTCCAGTTCACTTAAATTTAAACCTCATATTATAGATGGCATATTTCTAACTTGTGATATCAAAGGACATAGATATTCCATTTCCTTCTGAAGGCAGTAGCTCTTCTGGTTTTTATGTCCACTTTCTTCATTTCACTTTCCTTCTAATATCTCAGCATGACTGGCTCCAAGCTGAGAGCCATGACCAAGAGGTCATTCAGCTAAAACCTCTTATCAGAGTTATCCCCAAAATCGTGAAGATCTGGGACATGTAGGGGTTTCTCAATAGACCTGACTGAGACCATTAACCTGGCCAGTATGGTTGCCAACCAACTATATGTTTCCCATCACCCTCCAAAGCCATATGCAGATAAAATACGTTCAAATGATTTTCAAGGAGATCCAAAAGAAGGCAGAAGGCAGTGAAGAACAGAGGATGTAATTTAGTACTTAGGAAGATTCTTAAAATTCATTTAGTCCAACCTCATCATTTTACTGTGAAGGAAAAGAGACAGCTTGGAGAGAACTTTTTCCATTGACACTGTGCTTATAAGGCCACAGTTTAGGAATATAGCCCAAGTCTCATGACTTCCAGGCTAATGTTCTTTTCCACTATCCAATTTACCAACCCCAGGAATAACTCTGACTTTTATCTAAGACTATCCTCCAGCTGTCCATGACAACAAAAATTTGGAGGACTCAAACATTGAAACTGAAAGGTCTGATGCATTTAATGTCAGACCTGGAGTCAAACCTAGTTGTGTATTAACTTCCCAGGAAGTTAGCAGCAACCTCTCTGAGTTCCTGGTTTCTTATGGGTCAAGTGGAGTTGATACCTGCTTTCGTACCTATCTGAACCATTGTGAAAAATCAAAGGCTATAGAAAATATAAAATTTCTGTCAGGAGTACTAACTATAATTCTTCTTAAATTCCACTTGCCTGACAGGCAGAGCACTGGATGTCTGAGGGTAAGAGATACAACACCTGCTAGAAGTTCTCACATCCTAAAAGATATGGAACTACAGCAAAATTACTTCCCAGAGCTCTGGAATCTGAGAGTGATCAGGAGTTTAAAGAAAGATGGGCAAAAAACATCCTATGATATCATGGTGTTACTAGGGTGAGCAAGGTCCAGGTTGTCCCCATTTCAGCACTGTAAGTCCCATGTGCTGGGCAACTCCACCATCTCAGCCAAACTGGGATAGTTGGTCACCCTAAAATACAATGCTTTTTACACACCTAAAATGTGATTCACTAGGACATTGTATTCACTTACAGAAAGTTAGAAGTGTTTCAGTTCAGTAACCAGCTGTGAACTTTAAACTACTCCTCTTCTCTGAGGTCAGGAATGTGAGGTAAACCTAGGTAAACTCTTTAACATACATTTTCCTGCCTCTGATGGTCACTGGTTTATCCCCTACCTCATAGAACATTAAATGCAGCAGGAAAACTATAGCAAGATAAAGTGAACAAGTAAAGATGCAGGACAAGAAGACTAGAAAACATCAAACAATATAATTTTATAGCCCTTTTGCCAGACCCAGCCACTAGTGCCTTGCATCCTGGCTGGCTGTGTGCAAGGCCTCTGAATCCTATCAAAGTCAGTATCAAACATGGTATTTAATCTACATGTTTGCCCTCATTAAAAAAAAAAAAAAAAAAAACTACCAAGAAATGCAGTCACTGATTCCTGAAAACATGGAATTTCTACAACATCCATTGTTTTAAATGTGTACTTTCAGAATGCAAGACACTAAAAGGCATTGTCTCAACTCTATTCCAATTGGTTTTTCTGGTCAAGGCTCTTAAAGTATGAGTTCTCTTGGCCAAGACGAGGAAAACTGTCATATTCAATATTCTAAAATACTCATCCCAAATTCTGAATTAGGATTGGGCAGTCTGCCTGAATATACACCAATTCTGAAATCTATTCCGAAGAGGTACTTCTGCAGTGGGAAGAATAACTTCTTTGAAACTGTGTGCAGAAAGCATACCAAGAAAAATGAAAGGCCTTGGGAAACGTCTGGTGTGCCACCACAGTTGGCGGTTTCACCAAAATATTTATTCTGGTTCTTCCATTTCTCTAGGGCAGATTTTTGAACATATGGCTTAAGGACATTTTTTCTATCTTTCTGTCTCCCTCACCATCTTGTATTCCAGTTTTGTGAGTATATATAAATAATATGTGGGAATTTTTTCCTTTAAAATATGGGGGAAATGGAATATAAAATATATAACAACTGGCACTCTTAAAGGACTTATACAAAAGCTTGCAATTAAATCTATTGGCATACAAGCTACAGTGAGCCCCTGAGATTTTGTCCAACATTATTCTTCCCATGACCCTTTTAGATCACATACATATGTTCACGTGGAGCCAAAAATAGTTTTAAAATATGATGAGGGATAAAAGCTGGATAAAATGACAGGCATGGTACACTTACTAAAATAATCAATAGTAGCTCATACTTCTGTGCTTTCAACTCTCCTTGAGAAAAATGATCTATATATACAAAGATCAGAGTGAATTATTGGTTAGGCAGGAATAAAAGAGGGCCCTATTTGTGCAGATAAGTTCAAAAGACTGTAAGAAGACAACATTTGTCATTTAAAAACAAATCTGATTACTTGTACACTATACATTTCATCATCAGACATAGGTTTATGATGTGCCTTGAAAAAACAAAACAAAACAGTGTTCTGTTCTTTTTTTTTAATATCTTAGCTGTGGCTTATGTCTCTATATGAAATCCTATGCACTTTCCAGAATTGTATATCTCTCTACACAAAACTTCATGTTAACAGCACTTGTGAGAATATTTACTAAGTGCAAAATCCTAAGGACTTTACAAATATAAACTTAAACATCTTAAGAATAGTAGACACTAGTCTTATCCCCATTATACAGAAGGGGAAACTGAATGCAGAGAGATTACGGGACTTTCCCACGGTCAGACTTAGTAAGTTCTGGAACCAGGATTTAAACCCAGACAGTTCAGCCATGGTCCCCACCACCACCTTTCCAGGCCATACCATTTGCTGCCTGTACTCCAGATGCCTGTCGTTTTCTAGTTCCTCAGTCTCTCGAAGCTTCTTGCCAGCCACAGTGCTTTTGTGTGTTCTCTTCACCTGCACAATTCTTCCTTGCTGGCCCCTTCTCATCATTTCTCTCAGTGTTGAAATGCATGTACTTAGGAGGCCTTCCCTGAACCTCCTCTGAAGTTAAGTGTCTCTTCTCAGATATTCTCTCTTTTTGTCCCTTGTCCATATCTTTCATAGCATTCATCCTACTTTGTAATTATTTTATTTCTTGCTTGTTACTACCAGATTCCCCCACCAGAATATTCTCTCCACAAAGCACTGCATGTCTTCATCACTGTAGTGTCTCCAGGACTAAGCACAACAGTTGTCTCATAAAAGTCAATAAATATTTGCTGAATGAATAAATATTGAAGAAGTCTTTATATAATCTGGACAAATCACCTACTTGGGACAACTCTGGGGCTAACCTGAAGCTCAGCCCAGGTGTAGGTTCAGGAAAAGAGGTTCTGGATCAGGATTATTTAAAGAACATGCCTCTAGCATATTTCATGAATGTGAGCCCAATCTCAAGACCTTTCAGACATCTGTCTTCCTGCAAATGATGACAGTCATGTTACAGCACTCTGTGGCAACTGCCAAATGCTTCCTGGACAGGCACCAAGCAACTGGCAAATTCAATCTATAAATTAAAGGTTGGGCCAGAGGGAGTCAATCTTGCACCACCACCACCACCACCACCACCACCCCCAACCCTCATGCTGCCTACAGATGTACATTTGTGTCTTAGACTTGAAATTTTATATAAAACCTATCTAAAAGTTTGATGCTATAAAAGTAATTATACTAGGTCCCCAGTTATTTCTGTCAACCTCAGAATGATGGTAAGACTATGAAGTCTCACTTTTCAAAGTATTATCACACAATTATCTTACCCAAGCTTCCAAACAGCCACTAGTTTGAAGTTATGCTGGCCAGAAATTGCTACTTTCAATTAGTGTTATAGGCCTTGCCCAAGATCAGAGGTCACTTGACATGGTTTCCACTCCAGAACTCAGATGAAAAGAAGTTTTTAATTGCAAGATGCAGTAGTCCTCACAGCATCCTGCAAAGCCATGCCATCACATTGCCTGGGAAAAGCTAGTCTAACACCAAAATATCATTGACCAATTAATGATTGTATCAGTCAGGGTCATGGCAGGAAACAGATGCGATATTCAAAGAGGGTAATTGAAAGAAATTTTAATAAAGAAATTGTTAATGAAATATGGGCAGGGTCTACAGAAACAAGAAAAAGGGATAGAGCAGTATTCTAGGACTAGCAATAATAGAGTGCTGTTATCACCACTAGACATGAAAGGGGAAAAGGAACCAGTGGTTCCCAGAACGTGATTCCAGAACAATTAGCTGTATAGAGTAGGCCATCTGACAAGGCCTTCAGAGTTAGCTTGTGGCAACCAAGGCAAGGGGTGAGCCCAGGAATAAATACTCACAACCTACTCCTACTCATGTCACCCATTGATCCAATCCAACTGGGATCCAAAGTCTCTGAGAAGTTATATGATCCAATGATGCAACCACAAATCTTTTTCCCCCCTAAATTGTGCTTTATAGTGTGACATCGAACTGGTACTCTACAGAACGGACTTTGGAAAATATCAGAGATGACTTCTGTTGTTTCTCCCACTTCTAGAGTTCTGTGCTTCTGACTAGTAATAAGTAGGAAGTCATGGGACGTATGTCAAGTTAAATGACATTAGCTATAGAATTACAGTAAGGCCCACAATTCACTCTGAGTCCTTGGCTACTGGTTTAACAATTGTGGAGATAAGTGAAAAAAGTCTTTTTGGATAAAATAACAGAAATCCATCCAAAATTTCTTTTTTAAATGAGGCTGGAGGTTACTGAGAATTCATAAGAACTTATTAATTGCCTCCCTAGAATCATGATTGTGACAAGGGGTTCATACCAGATGCTCCTAAGTATAATGAGACTAATTTGTAAATGTTCCCATAATGCACTCATTCTGAAGGAGCTCGCTGTCAGGGGAAAGTTTCTCCTGACCTCGGTTAATGACCTCCTTACATTATGATGCATGAAGATTGATAGACCTTGTAATTTTATCCCTGTTAATTTAACTGCAGATGCTATTCTTGGGCAACTTGGTGATCACAAGATTTGAAATATTGATAAGAGTCTATAGGACAGCAGTAAAGAAATAGCAGTTTTAAACAGATTGTGAAGGAACTTACAGCTTGTTTAAAAAAAAAAAAAACCTGGCTGCAGCTCAAAAATGCATTGGAAACTGACAGAGTGGGAAGCATTTAAGATGGAGTCAAGGAAGAAAACCATATATTTATATTTATGAAGCCAGCAATGCCAAATGAGCAATGGGAACCAATGTGGCTCAGTGTAGAAGGGAAGACATATATAGCAACTGAGAAGAAAAGATTATTAGAAAAATAAAAATGCACATGTATAACTGTAATATTTCACCACCTCAACATTTGCAGTTAAGAACTACCGGTATTGAAAACATTCCCAGCTGGAAGGCAGCTCTGCCTGAGATAATGATGGACTACCCAGAACTCAAGCCATTCCAGTACCTGGGAAGGATACTTAGTGATGATCCCTATACTTGAACCCTGCTCCTCTCACTCTGCTCCTATGCCACTCTTGGGACATCTGTATATCAGAACACCCAGTTGACACAATTAGGAAATTTAACTGCACAACCAGCAGAACTGTGAAAGATAACAGCCTTTGTGAGAAGGTCTCACAGTGTAAGAAAATGCATTTTGTACAGGATACATTTCTTTCAGGCATTGTCAGTAATGTTGCTGTTTTGCTCAAGCTGTAACTCACCACTGATATACAAGGGAATTATGATGCCCAACCAAGAAAAAAATTTTTCACATTCATCATTTAACTCCTTACCACTCTACTGAGATATATGGTATCATCCCTATCTCAGAGATGAAGAAAACAGAACAGAGTTTCAGCAGAGACCGGCCAGCTAAGCTGTGGGGAGTCACTGCTATAGCCAAAATGGGGAGAGTGTGGACATTTCCATTACTTCTGAAATCTTTACCCATGGAACTTGAGAAAGAGAACACAGTTTCTAATAATGGTACCTTGAGTTCTTCTTCTTTCTCAATTTACTCATTTCCACTGACTATCCTGGGAAGGGAAAATGAGACAAGGATAGTGGAAGAGGAGTGTGAAATAAATATGAAGGAGAGGGAGAAGAGAGAGTTGGCATAAGGGTCAAAGGGTCAAACTGATAGTTAAAGAGCTCCAAATTTGTGCTGTGAAAATTCCTGTGGCAGGAGCTCTCTGGGGAAGTAGTTTATATCTGCTCAGAAGAGAAATAGACTGACATCTCCTGAAGACAGGCAGGCATTTGAGACATTGTGATTTATAAGACACTATGTATTTATTTTTGGCCTTTGTCTCCAATTCTTGGTAAGAATTGAGAATGATAAAGGTGTTCTTCTGTTAAGCAAATGAAGTGACTTTTGGACGCACCTAAGGATAAGTTTCCAGGAGACCCAACCACATGATTAGAGGATTGGAATTTTCAGCCCTACCTTATCCCCAACCTCTACAGAGGGCAAAGGGGTTGGAGGTTGAATCAATTGTCATTGGCAAATGACTGAATCAATAATGAGTCTAATGAAGCTTCCATAAAACTCCAAAAGGAGAGGGTTTGGAGAGCATCCTGGTTGTTGAACACGTGAAGTTGCTAGGCAGTGGCAGGCCTGGAGAGAACATGGAAACTCCGTGCCCTTTCCCACATACCTTGTCCTATTATGCATCTGTTCCATCTGCTGTTCCTGAGTTATATCCTTTCACAATAAACCAGTGATCTAGTAAGTAACATGTTTCTCTGAGTTCTGAGAGCCACTGTAGCAAATTAATGGAACGCAAGGAGGAGGTTCTGGGGACCTCTTATTTATACCCAATCAGAAGTGCAGGTAACAACTTGGACTTGGGATTGGAATTCTGAGTTGGTGGGGTTCTTTGGAATCAATGATCTATAGCCAGCCGGTCAAAAGAACAAAAAGTCTGGGCTTAAGCTGGCTGGCATCTGAAGTGTGAGGGGTGATGGGAGAGTCTTGTAGGACTAATCCCTTAACCTGTAATCTCTGGGTAGATAGTGTCATAATTCAGTAGAATTCTCAGACACCCTGTTGGTGTCTGAGAATTGTTAGTTGGTTTGGGGGATACCCCCCTTCTACAATGGAATTTGTCCAGGAACCTAATTTAGCATCATAACACAAAGGCAAAAATACTGAACTAAAAGTCCTGTTGGCCTGAATTCTAATCCCAATTCTACCACTCTCAAGGTGTTCATGGCTATGAACGCATCGCTGAAGTGTCTGCCTTCTGGATCTCAATTTGCTTGCCAAAGCATAGAAGCTCCCACCCACTTCTGCCTCCAACTCTTCAAGCTCTGTTCATAACTGAAATATGAGGGTTGTCTAGAAAGTATCCAGCCACGTAACCGTTCTTATTATATTGACAATAGCTGGATATTTTCCCATCAGCCCTCATATACTTAAACCAAATGCCCAAGCAGAATTGAGTTGTTAGAGTCTCCCTCCAGATAGCTAACAAATCAGCTTGCTATGATTTGTTAGCCAGAACCTACAGTTAGCAGCATGATAAGGCCCTTGCATCTCAACCAATATTTTTCATTTTTCTAAGTTCCCTGAGAGAACTGAGCTCCTGTCTGTTTGTCGTGCCTTTGGGGTCGCCAGTTGCCTGAAAAGGGCTGAGGATGAACGTGTTCAGTTTCTGAAAAATCAAGACCAAGATGCTAGACTTCTGATGGATTCTCTGAAATACAAAGCCCTCTGCTCTGCTGCTGTAACACAGTCCACAGACCAGACCTCACAATAAATACAGTTGCTAGACTATTTTTGTCAATCTGTTTTAAGTTCTGAATATCTGAGATTCAATATTAGAGGTTTGCTTTGTTCCTTGTAAGAGACATTGCCTGATAAGCACAGAGAAAAGCATAGTGGCATATTTTTATAGAACATATCACCAAAGCCTCATTATGAGGTTTGAAGCATTGGGTTTCTGAATATATATCTTAAATAAATAGAAAAGTAATGATGGGTTCCCAACAATTGTAAAATTAGAAGTTCCAACATTTTTCTAACAGATGGCATCCAGCTTTGTGTTATCGCATTCAAGTTTGCAACAGTCTTCATTATACAGAGATATTCTTCATTGTGTGATCTTCATAATAAGGACTAAGAAAAGGATATAAATGCAGTAATTTAGCAGATCTTATTGTTGGAAAGTGCTCATTTACTTCTAACTTACAGCATGACTCTGTTGCTTATAAAATATTTTCCTGCTGTTTTTAGCAACAGGGAGAATACAACCCATTGTTGTTAAGGTTGTTGATTCTAACTAGCTCTCATTAGGTATAAAAACCCATAAAGAATCAATAAATACTTTGTGTTTTTTTTAAAAGCATTCAAGAGTGGGTACTATTAATGTGTTCATTGTGTCCAAACAGTATTAGCCTGAGAGAAATAATGAGCAAATACATGAGTAGAAATGAGAAAATACTCTCTGTTAGTAATACTTTCCATGCAATAAAGCATTTCAAGTCAATAGCTTGCTTACTACTTACAGGCCAACACAATATTAAAAAGATTCCCTTACATAACTGGCCATCTATTTTTAATGGGTTTTTCTGCACAAATATAACACAGTCCCTGATGGAGCTATTAGCGGTTCATGGCAATTGTCCATCCTGATCCTATTCCTCTAAGCTACCCTTACCCATCCCCACAACAACATGCTAGTTGCCAATTAAAAAAAAAAAAAAGAAGAAAGAAGAAACCAGCTATGGCTTCTTCAACTCTACCCCAACATTGCCTATTGACCCTCTAAGGCCTATTATTATGCAATAAATATGTTAGGTATTCAAAAAATGCTTTGTGTATAGAAATGAATTTTCTCTAATAACTGTAATTTAGTTGCTCAAAATTGCATGCTTGTAGAAAAGCTAAATTCAAAACAATACTGTCTGTATAAACTGGACTAAGACAATAAACTCATTCCTTCCTATTCTAATCATTTTCAAGATCAGAGATTCTTTTGAGAAATTGATTAAAGTAATGAATGAACTCTCTCAGTACAGCAAAGTTCACATGTACATGTACACATACACATTTGATTTTATGGAGAACTTTATGTGGTTCCATGAACCTTTTAAAATTAAAGCATAATAAATTCCAGGTTAAGAATTCCTGACCTCCCAAGCAATAAAATGGTCACAGAAATGCTGGTGATACATATGACATCAAGTGAGCAGACAATGATGTAATTCTTTGTAGTGTTTTATAATTCAACGTTTAAGAACATCCATTATTTGCATATTATAGGACATTTGCATTTGGGGGCTGATTATTTGCTTCTCAAAAGCATTTTTCAATCAACCAAAGACAATAGCATCTTGAAGCTAGAGGGCTACGTGTCTTTGAATCCACAGTCTCTGCCACAGAGTTGGCTTTGGTAAGTGCTTGCTGTGTATGTTGGACAAATACATGGCTATCCTGCAATTTCTGTAAATAGACTTCATTTAAGTGTTTGCATTTAGGTCATTTAATGCTTGCATGGAAGTGCAAAAAGCCTCTGTCAATTGAAGATTACTCAGAAAAGAAGATAAAGTGTATCTCAAATTGTAATGTGAGTCAATGGGAAAAGTGATTTACTTTACAAAAATGAAATTTATACAAAACTAGTGCATAAATCAAGATCTCCTCTCTCATGAATAATTTGAGTCACCTAGTATAATTTATAGCCTTTGTCATGAAACCAATTTAAAACCCTATTCCAATTTTAGTGTATCTTCTGTTGAAGCTAGTACAAATCCTGATGATGCAGGAAACTTGTCTGAATTGCATAATTTTTTTTTCTAGTGTAAGGGGTATGAGGTCTTCAAACATTGGGCATTTTTTGTTTTGTTTTGCTTTTTAGCGCTTTGCTGACACAAATCTTGAAATTTGCTGTATCACTGTCACAAAGAATTCTCTTTATGTGAAGACTATACATAGCTAGTGGTTCCAACTAAAAAAGTAAATAGCATACTGAGGGGAGTTACTTCACTCTTCTCTGAATATAAAAAATTCCAACCTCCTGATTGGGGGAAAATATTCATGAGGAAAAATTTTTCTTACTCCAAGCAAGAATACCTTATTACAATATAAACCCTTTAACCAATAAGCTTCTCAGCCAAACTGATTATCCAGGAATTTAGCTTGCTCCATGTATTAATATTAATTAGTTTTCTAGGACTGCTAAAACAAAATACCACAAACTGGGTAGTTTAAACAACAGAAATTTACCGGTATTTTCTCACAGTTCTGGAGGTTAGAAGTTCAAGATCAATGTGTCAGCAGATTTGGTTTCTCCTGAGGCCTCTCTCCTTGACTTGCAAATGGCCCTCCTCTTCCTGCCTCTTCAAATGAGTGTCCTGCATACATGTCCCTAGTGTCTCTTCCACTTCTTATAAGCATCTGTCCTATTGGATTAGGGCCCCATTTTAACTCAATTACCTTTTTAAAGACTTTGTCTCTGAATACTGTTACATTCTGAGGAAGTGGGGGTTGGAACTTCAACATATAAATTTAGGGAAGGGGACACAATTCAGTCTACAACACTGGAATCCAGGAATCTGACAGCTTTCCTTCTGATATTCCTGCCTTTCTTGTTCCCAGAGAGCTGCTTACTTCTCTAGTGCTGTCCAAGTAACCAGAGGCCAGGAAGACAGGTCTATGAAGAATTCTGAGTAACTGACTTGTTCTACTGCAGTGTGTGTGTGTGTGTGTGTGTGTGTGTGTGTGTGTTCTTGAAAGAATACAAACCTCCAGTTCCTTGTTTGAATTTAAGCATTGATAATAATACCACTTACATTTGTGCAGAGCTCTACATTTAGATGAGAACCATGGGAGACAGTCCAACAGAAGAGTCTAAAAAAGGGCAGCCATACTGAAAGCCAGAGAACCCTGTGAAAATGATCTTAAAGGAAGAAAGGAGATTTGAATGCTGCATAGACACTTCTAGGGATGTTGACCAATAACAGATCGTAGAGTTTGGAGATTAAGAAAACATTGATAATCTTAAGGATAATTTCAGTGAAGTGGAATAGAATCTTATAAGCCAAATATAACAACTTGAGAATTTAATAAGAAGTAGTTAATCAGAATAGTGAATATTAGAAAGTATTTTCAAGATACCAAGAGAAACAAGATAGCAAGTAGCTTGAAGAGTGGTCAGGGGAACATGGAGTGCCAACAAATGAGTTTGTAAAGATGGGTGCATATGGTCATAGGAGGAAGTATAAAGAAATAATTAAGGGGATGCCAGGATAGCTCAGGGGTTGGGCACTTGCCTTGCAATATCAAGGTCCAGGGTTTGATTCCCTGCCCTAACCCATGCAAAGCACATATGTTAAACTGCAGTAAAGGTTCTTGCCTCCCATGGGGGAGGCCCCTGGTTTGGTTCCCACCCCATGAGGCCCCACATCTATCTGTGTGGAATGAAACCATGTCACAATTAATGATGTACAACTATGGAGACTGCTCTGGGCCCTCCCTTCTCTCTCTCTCTCTCTCTCTCTCTCTCTCTCTCTCTCTCTCTCTCTCTCTCTTTCTCTGTCTCTTTCACCTTCCCTCAAAACAATAAAATAAATCTTTAAAAAAATTAATGGAGAATTAGCTTAACAAATGAAGTGAGTTTGGAGGAAGAAAGGGTAGCCAAGGGACCAAGCACTGACAAAGAAATACTGAGAAGTTGTGTGGAAAACTTAGTAAAGAAGAAAGCCCAAATCCTCCCTTCATAGGACACATCAGGAGAGATCAATTGTCAGCATGGCTAAAAGAGAAGACATCTAAGCCTCTTCTGGATTGGTAAAACCAGACAATTTTAGTAGTTCCCATGCAATGCCCATTTGAGATGACACATTTCAAATTGCAACTGAGGAAAGGAGGCTTTTGGAAACTAGGCTTAGCTTCAAAAATTCATTTTGCTGAAAAATTAATTAAGCAAAGAGTTTATTCACCAAATTGATCAGTTTACCTAAAAAATTTGTTCACTTAACTATAAGTTCACAGCAATTAAAACAGGATGAGATTTAACAGATTTGAGAGACGTTTTGGTTGACTGATTTTTATTTTGTTCTTTTTTTTAAGATTTATTTTATTGTTTGAGAAATGGTGAGAGAGAGAGTGTGTGCACGCCTAGAGCAGTTTCTGTAGTTGTGCATCACTAGTTGTGACATAGTTTCATTCCACACGGGTGAATGTGGGGCCACACAGGGCAGAAACCAAATTGGGGGCTTCCCAAATGGGGGTCAAGAACCTTCATTGTTGAGCCATCCTGGCAGTTACCAGTTATGCCATAGTTCAGCATCTAAGTTTCCGTGGCCAGAACGAGATTCAATCCCCAGATCTCATGGTTGCAATTCCAGTGCTCAACCCACAGACCTACCGTATCCCAGTGTCCCCTTTATTTTCTTCTTTATATCACCATTTTAAGGAATATTTAATCTGTCAACAAAGTATCATGGAATCTATTAATCAAATTATGAGCATATATAACATTCAGTAAGTACTTAAATAGTCGTAATCAAAATTTTCAGCATTTCCTATAGAGTTTTGAGTTATATTGAGTCTATTAAATTTTACTCATTTTTTGCCTTGCCTACTTTTTGCCCTATTTAAGACCCTTTTGCCAGTACATCAAGTAGAACAGCTCACTTAGATTGTTGTTATAGTAATCAGTAGACAAAATTTAATATGTGGTATAGTTGCTCTTCTAATTGTTTCAGTTGCTTCCCCTCCAAAAGTGCAGTATCCCCAAGATGCAAAGTCAATGAACCTGTCAGTTATTAAGTAAAACTTATCACAGAGAATTATCTCTTGTATTGATGCATACAATTCCATCTCCAAAAGCTCTGTTGTGACTTTCAAAAGGTAGAATTTTCTTCAAAAATATGTCCATCACTTAGTGCGTAATTGTGCTAATTGGGCTCTTCCTGACTGCTGGAGGAGGCGCATTCATAATTTGCTGCCAAGGGTACTGGGAACCTTGAGTAACATCAGTCACAAGGTCACTGAGGGACCTGTGATTCCATGGTCAAGATGTGTAATCAACTCCACAGAAAATGAGGACACTGGCTCATAGGATCTCAGAGAAGAACTGAGCCAGAGTGACCACCTGGAGTCTCTTTTAACTAATATATTATTAAATCTCTCCACCAAAATTTTGTATTTAGATTTAATGTAGTTTGAATTGAAGTCCCAATGACAGGGTTTTTATAATAATCTCATATAAGCAGTTTCATTTTCTTTCTCATCTTTGAATGGTTCTAACCTTTCCTTTCTCTGCAACTGTCAACAAGTCTATGCCTTTGGATGCTTTTGGTAATAGCATAAAAACATTCATTTTCTAAAAGAATAATACGGAATATATGAGTGCCAAGATACATTTTACTTGGGCCAAAAATATATTTCTCATTAATGAGAGAATAAGAAATTGGATTACATAGTCATATAGAGTCCTTTGGGGATAGAAGAGGGTCCTCCTGACCCATTCATTTTTTTTTTTTTGCCATTTATTTATTTATTTTATTTTTATTGTTTTTGACAGAGAGAGAGAGAGAGAGAGAGAGAGAGATACAGAGACAGAGAGAGCTGAGCTGGGGGAGCTCCCAGTTCAGCATATGGGTCCGCAAGGGCCGGGGCTGGGATTCGATCCTCAGTCCCCGGCGCTGCAAAGTGAGCGCTTAACCCACTGAGCCATCCCGGCTTCCCCGACCCATTCATTTTGATCATTGGCCTCATAAGGAATCTGCTGCGTGGCCTAGAGTCAGATTATTGGGCCCCATTCACAAAGGACATAGATAGGACAGCTCTCCACAGTGGTTAAAAACTGGAGTTAGGTTTCCCTAGTTTAAGTTCTGATATGTAATTAGTTCAGATCACTTAATACTTAATATTAGGCAAGTTATTTAATCTCTTTGTGCCTTTGTTTATAGATATCTGTACACACACATAACACATATGTATAAACACCCAATTCTCACCTAGTTTCCTGAATATATACATAAATATGTACATATGTATCTTCACACACATACAGACACAGACTCACACACATATATTTGGCATATAACATACATTCAGTAAATGTGAGTTGTTTACACACTGGAAAAGCCAAAAAATTATAATTTTTGAAGATCATAGGTTAGGATCACACACTTTAATTTGTAAGCCCTTTCTTGCTTTTTCACAAGGCAAGCTTAAAATGTTAAATTTAAATTAAATGCTATTATTTCTCTGTACCGAATTTATTCATTCATTCAAGAAATATTTATTAAATACATAACATATGTCATGCTTTGTGCTGAACACATAATAAAAAATAGTGAAAAATTAAACAAGTAAGGTATCTGCCCTTGAGGAGCTTACAGTCCAGTAGAGGGGATCTCAGGTTATAAACAATTAGAATGCATGTGATGAATTACAGGAGGAAAAAGAACAGATGTGAAACAGATGTAAAATTCAAAGCTTCCATCAGTTGAAACCTGTGCTTATGATCAGCGGCAACCAGAATTGCTGCTAGGGAAACACGCATTTTATGTTTCTCTGCACTAAAGGATATCCTTGTAGAAAGTAATCATATCCAAAGTTAGAGCTCTTTAACACACTGTGTCTATATACACTGAAGTAGCTATAGCAGGTCTCACCTATTATTACTGGAGAGAATCAACTCTCTTAAGCAGTGAAATCTTTTCTTTAAAGAAATAGCCAAAAGAAGAAAGAAGTGGTTGCTACATTGTGAGAGAGAGAAAGAGGAAAATTAGGAGAGGGTAGAAAATACTCCCTCTGACTCCCGTCGATGCTGAGGCTTTTCTGTCCTGGAGCCACATTTCTGTGCCCTGTTTACATCCCCAGGTGCAGGTAGGAGGCTGAGAAGAGCATGCCAAAGAGTATCAACTCCTCCATACCAAGGACCCTCTTCAGGACGAGCTCTGCAGAACTAGCATGCCAGGGGAGGCACCAACCCCTTGGGCCTAGTTGTGACAAGCCTGTCTGTGCCCAAAGGAGACACAGATTTGCCCTGGTAGTATCGATGACCAACTGTCTTGGTTTGCCTGAGACTGAAGGATATCACAGAGTAGGGGACTAACACTGGGACATTTTTGAGCTAACCTGAACAGCTGGCCATTCATCCTACTATCAGGAAAGTCTCACAAAGGCAAGCATCTTCTTTATATTCTGGAGTATCTTCAATCCCCTACTAATGGAGTGTGATGGTTAAATACGGGGGGCTCTGGAGTCAGATCATGTGTGTTCAAATTCAGCTTGCACTTACAAGCTGTGCAACCTCACATATTTTACCCTTCCTCTCTGAGTCTCAATTTTCTCACCTGCAAAATAATAATGTACTTCACAGGTTGTTGTAAGGATTAAATAAAATAACAGATGCAAAGCTTTCCACATACCTATGTAATTAACATTACTTTACTAAGCCCTCAACAAACATTTCTTGAATGAACAAATGTAACTACTTTTGATGATTCTACCATGTTTATGACAGTTACAAATGGTTTCTCTCTTGGAAGTTGAGAGTTATGGAGTAATGAGTACCCCCATTGCCCACTATCCCTATCCCAGACCACCCCACAGCTCTGTTTATACCTTCCTACGTTTTCTGGATCCAGTCATATTCCTTTAGAGCAGGGGTGTCCAACCATTTAGCTTCCCTGGGCCACATTGGAAGAAGAGAAATTGTCTTGGACTACACATAAAATAATTAACACTAATGATACCTGATGAACTAAAAAAAGAAATTGCAAAAAAACTCGTAATGTCTTTTAAAAGGCTATGAATTTGTGTTGGGCTGCATTCAAAACCATCCTGGGCCACTCATAGCCCTCAGGCCGCAGTTTGGATAAGTTTGCAAGTCTCTATATTGCACCAAGGCATGTCTTCAGCAAAAGGACATTCATTGTCCTAGAAATGAATGAAGTCACATTCTCTTCATCCTCCCTCACCCTCAGCCCCACTTCTTGGGAAGACTGGGCTACCTTGTAATTATTGCTCCATAAGAAATATCTGGTTAAGTCAGCCAGGATCGGGGAAGTGAGCAGATAGGGAAGAAGACAAGAGAGGACCATGTTGTGTTCTTTCAAGGGTGTGGGGAAATATACCACAGAAGCCAGGTCAAACCTAGTCTATCAGGAGACGAAGGTTGTGTTTCATCAGGCAGAAGGTTGGCTTTGAACTGATCCAAATGATCACTATGGCAAAGGGTTCACTGTATAAATGAAGCAGTCAACATGTATTATATAAAGAGTAAGTCTAATGAGGAAGCATTTTAGTTTTCAAAGTAAAAGATTTCTGGACTCCCAGGGAAAGATATGGAAGGTAAATGAGGAAAAGATTTAGAAAAAGTACAGAAAATACATTTATACTACCCATGACTTTCAAAGAGTTGGAGACTTGTTCTTGGAGCATTTTAAAACTATACTCATGAACCCCCATCAAAATTCTCATATATGTCCCCTTTGGAATCACACTCATACACACCATGAAACTCACTGGTGGTGTGATCCATGGGTATCCATGGAAGTGTGACTCATATGTCAGGAGTGATGTCAGAGGAAAATCAAGACAAGAATCCAATGCTGGTGGAACACTGGGCTAGAAGAACAGAAACCTTCATTGCAACTTAATCCTTTTGTGACTGTCGCAAATCATCTACTTTGTTTTTAACTGTTCTGATTGCAAAAGAATCACAGCCACTTTTGTTCGTTTCTCCTGTATCGGGTACTTGCAAAGAGGAATAAGATCACTTCATGGAGACATTCTTTAGAAGAGGAGAATATATGCATATCTTATATTATTAATAATAAAAAGTGAATTCAAAAATTCTGTCAAGAAACCTTTGTCAAAAGGATGTGAGAGTGTAGTACCTCTGTAATGGTACCAGCCCTTTGAACTACTCAGGCTTTGGATGGATGAAGAGATTTAAGCAACCAGTGGTTACTATATAATCATTCTCTACTAAATATTTTCAAGAATCTTATTCAAGCTAGTTTTAACTTTACTTAAATAACAAGTCAAAGCTGTAAAATAGATATTAATTTTAAAAATCCCTTTCCATAGTATATATTACATAAGTTTATTCTCCCTTTATAAAAAATTCAATTCATATTGAAAGATACAAGTGGTTTCCAATTATAAAGCATATTGTAAAATACAACCATCATCAGATAGCATATGTTGGATAAATGACACTCAATAATATCAGTCAGCCAACTACTGTGGATATAAAAATTTTTTGAGTCATACTGGCTATTAATCAGTGGAAAAACCAATGAACAGAATGAAAAATTTCATCTCAAGCTGATTATTGAAGGGTTGTACATAATATTGCCCATTCATTCACCATATAATTAGTCACATTGTTAGCTTTCATAAGAGGGCTTAGTTTCCCTTTCTTTCTTTATTATTTTTTTTTTCTGGTTCTTGAGTACTGGAAATTGTTCTGTGAAGGGACTTGAAACTTTCTGTGATTTGAAACTTTGCTCACATGAAAGTCACACCTGGAATAATAGGTGGATCCATTCTCTGAGTCTCTTATGAGAATATTAGTCCAGTTATATCAAATAAATGTCATCAATTAAAATAATGTTTTATGAATCATTGTGCTTACTGGTACATTTGGAAAAGAGTCAGTAGCATGGGTCAATATCTCAACCTCACAGAACAAGAGCCCAATTTACAACCTGACTATGTTACTTAGACCTACTATTTACTCGTGTCCAGGTTCATGAATGCTTTCCTCTTTTAGAGGAATCATCTGTCAACCAATAATTTTTGACAGAGCGCTCTTTTCACAAGCTGAGCACTGAAATTCATTTGGATTTTGATTCGTCTCCTCTCTTGGACAAGATACTCTTCTTGCTCTCAAGGAGATTATGGTTTAGTGGGAAACTCAAATCATGTACCTGGAAAATTAAATAACCATAGCAAATGTAATAAGGTGGCTGGAATATGAAAAATATAAAACACAGTAACTAATTCAATATTAAATGAATGATCTTGAAACCCATGGTTTGCACACTATGCTCCAGGTCACCCAAGATGTTCCAGTGGAGGGTGCTCTGAAGGGTGCAGCAGAAAAGAAGAGAAGCACCAAACAAGTGAAGCTGCAACCAAGACCCCATCCTAGCTTCCACATCCACTCTTGGTTTCTTGTCTTTGGTTTTCTGTTTTTGCCTTTTTACTTTTTTTTTTTTTTTTTTTTTTTATCTTTTCACATTTATAGAGAGAAATTATCTTTTTGTCTTCAGTACATATTTATTTCTATTTTACTTTTTGACAGATAGAGAGAGAGACAGAGACAGAGACAGTTAGAGAACCGAACTGTGGGAACTCCCCAGTTCAGCACGTGGGTCCTGCCTGGGCCGGAGCCGGGATTTGATC
>PVKE010006757.1:0-53155 GCA_004027555.1 Craseonycteris thonglongyai
GGGTTGCTGCATTGGGGGGTCAGCTCTCCGTGGGTTGCTGCACTCACTCCGTATAGCAGCCCAGTGAAGTGTGGGTGCTAGTTTTCTTATCCGTGTTCACAATTTACCAACTGGGTCCGGAAGCTCAGGGGGAATGATGCATCGTGTTCAAGGTAGCAGAGCTGGTAACGCTGGGTAAGGATTCCACGTCAGGCCTGTCTCCCATCAAAGCCACTAGGCCACACTTCCCCGGGCACGTTCCCTGGTCCAGTCCACGGCGCTCATTCTCACTGCTTTAGGCTCCAACCAGGAGAGACAGACGCAGTGACACACTATGTCATCTCATGTGGCCCTCCCAGTCACCTCTGAGGTCTGCAAACAAGAATTACAATCCCTGTTTTCCAAATGACGGAGGAACACGGAGTCTGAGGGGTTCCCAGTGTCACCGGCGGTAGGCAGTCTGCTGAGCTGGAGCTGAGGTACTGGGCTCCCGGTCTGGGGCGACTCTCTCCAGCACAACCAGTTCAGCCCACAGGTGTGATGATGCAGAGACGCTGTGTGGAAAAGCGATGCTGCCCCTGGCTGATGTCCGGCAAGGGTGGCATTGGGGGAGGTTCCCTTATGGATGAGGGAGACTCACTGCGTCTAAAGTGTTTGCAAACAGTTGTCGCTTATGCTGAGCACCTGCCTTTCTTCCACAAGTCTGGGATTTTGGTACGCGCTCGGCAGAGGCCTACGCCTACCTGCACTGTCTTCCATGAGAGCCCTGGGCGCCCGGTCTCCAATGGGCGTCCCTGGCTGACAACACTGCACACATGTTGCCACCACTCAGTGCAGGAGGAGGTAAGCAGGGATTAAGTCACGGTGCGCCTTCGCTGGTGCAGGGCTCTTGGAAGTTTTCCCCTGGTTTCCGCTAGACTTCGCCCCACGTGTCCTGACCCTTTGCTGGTTTTGCTTTGAACCCTGTCACGGCCATAAATCATCGTGTATGGTTTGTATATGTGGAATCCTGGGACTCCTCCCAGTAAATCCTCAAACCGGGGCACAGTCGTGGGGACCCTCAACACAGAAGCCTTCCTTAACCTGAGATGAGTTTTGAGTTTTCTTTGAAAGAGGTGAGAGGGGCACCAAGGCATTCCAGGCGGGAGAAATAATGGGAAGAAGGTTAAGAATAGATAAGTCAGGGGTAGAGAAATCCCTACAGCTGTTCAGTGTGGGGTCTTCGGAGTTGATGTTAAGAAAATCGAGGGGAGGCCGGGATGGCTCAGTGGGTTAAGTGCTCACTTTGAGCGCCGGGGACCGAGGATCGAATCCCGGCCCCGGCCCATGCGGAACCATGTGCTGAACTGGGAGCTCCCCCAGTTCAGTTCTCTCTCTGTCTCTGTATCTCTCTCTCTCTCTCTCTCTCTCTCTCTCTCTGTCAAAAACAATAAAATAAATAAATAAATCTTAAAAAAAAAAGAAAAAAGAAAATCGAGCGTTACGGTTACGAGGTGGAGCAGATGGGGGCTAGAGAAGTCACCCTCGTTACAAGGGTCCAGCGTCGGCAAAGGTAATCATGCACGTGGGATTGTGAGTATGAAGGAAAGACTGAAAGAATTTAGTGCCTGGCTGTCCTGTCCTATATGTGGCGTTGGACTTTTCTAAGAAAGACCTGGGGGGTGTTATTAGGAGGTTAAAGCAACATCTGAAATGATTGGTTGTTCAAATAAACCACCTCAATATAAGGAGATCACTTTGCTCCAAATTAATCTACTTCCCACTTATTCAGGGCAGTTACTGGGTCCTTCCTTTCTCCCTTTGAAATATGCCTTTGTCCAGAGCCTAATACTCTCACCCATCCCCCCTGCCCACCCCTCCTCCTCTCTCCAGAGGATTTCCTGGAGTAAACTGTTTCCTCACTTCATTTATTCTGCATTTACTCAACACGTAAGCCTTCACTTTATTATTTTCCTTTCACCTGGGAGGCATGGTAAGTGTCCTAGGTTGTATCAGAGGCACCTGCCCAGCATCTTCCTCAGATTCCTAACATCACGAAGGTAGAAGAGGGTACTTTCGCCACCTGCTTAGCTTCACCCCACCCACCTGCCTCCATCGAGGAAGGCGCAGGGCACACAGCCTGCTGTCCCCAGCGGTCCCAGCTCAGGAAGGGTGAACGGAAAGAGCTCTCACTGACAGCTTTGCATCAAGTCAACCTTGCTCCTCCTCCTCCTGCTGTGACGTCATAGTTGGGCACCACTAAAGTAACTGCTCTGGGCCTGGGGATCAAGCCAGTGCCTGGATTTTGCGTTTCTTCTGCTTGGTCCCTGCCCCAGTCTATCCTTCCTCCAAGGCCGAGGCTGCACCTGCTCTGACCGCAAGTCCTTCTAAAGACTGGAATCCTGCCCCTGAGACCTGCTTCCGGGGGGCCAGGCCCCCACTACCTGCTGAAGGCTTGTCCCAGCGTAGCCCCATCCCAGCTCACCTACCCTGGACCCTGAGGTCCGCCCGGTCTAGAGATTGCAAAGTGGCAGCAACAGGCTCCTGTAAAGGATGGTCTACCCTGGCACGTGGCACATGGCGATTGTTTTGCTTGTCTGTTTTGAATTTAGATTTCAGTGCCTTTAGGCTAGACACACATCTCCCAGCTCCCTAGAGCGCCCACAACTCCCTACTGCATCAAACACCGGGAAGAAAGAAGCCAACTTTACTGAGGACCCGTCGGACACAAGGGCTCTGCGTACCGTATTTTCCGGCGTATAAGACGACCGGGCGTATAAGACGAGCCCCTAATTTTACAGTTAAAATATAGGTTTAGGCCTATATTCGCTGTATAAGACCACAGCCTCGGAAGTGGGGGGTAGTCTTATACAGCGAATATAGGCCTAAACCTATGTTTTAACTGTAAAATTAGGGGGTCGTCTTATACGCCGGAAAATACGGTACATGTTGGCTCGTCTGATCCTTCCAGCAACCCTGAGTTTGGGCAGCATTGCGACCTCTGTGTACCAGTGGGAATACAGAAGCCCACAGAAGTCGGGCCACTTGCCCAGATCATACGACTACCACCAGCAGGTCATAAATGCACAGCCAGACCCAGGTCCGCAGGGTTGTGAAGTCCACACATTCCCAGGGCGCCTCTGGGGAAAGCGGTCTGTCCTGACTAGGCTCTGTGCTAAGGAGCCCCCTCTGCCGCAGGGCGGGACAGAAAACGGACGGGGAAGCGAGGAAACGCACAAGCCGGGGCACAGGAAGGCGGTCAGGCGGGCCTGGGCTCAGGGTGCAGCCCTGGTGACCGACGTGGACAGAACCTGCCGGGGGTGAGCGCGGACCCCTGCGCAGGTTAGGGGGCACGGAGAGGAAGAGGTGGTGTGGGATGAGCATCGAAGGGACCCCTGAGCTATCTCGGGGACGATTGCATCGGAACTCAGAGAGCCAGCGGGGAGACGGTCCGCCTTGTCTTCGGGGTGCCGGCTAGGCCCGGGAGCCCAGGGAACAGCAAGCTGACCGAGGACCCAGCTCCACACATGGGCGCTTGCAGGGCGCTTGCAGGGCGGGAGGACGAGACGTTCGAGGTCAAGGAAGGGAACGTCAGTGGGAACCGTGGGGCCCCCTCCCGGGAGCTGGGTGACAGCTGCAGAGCAGGCTGGCGACAGCCAGATTACCAGGCCTGGGACGACTTCAAAGGGTGACCAAGCCACGCAGCAGGTGCAGGACGCCGACTGAGGACCCGGCGTGCGTGCAAGCGCTGGAGTCTTCCCCACGCATGTTGGTGAAGAGAGGAGGCCGCTGCGGGAGCAAGGGGTCTTTTGGTCTAAGAGACACGCATGTGGGGGAGGGGAAAAGGGGAGGGCTGAATCAGGAGTGTCAGTGGGTCAGGAGAGCATCTTTTCCTTGACAAAGAAAGCAGCTGTGGGGGACATTCAGGGATGCTCTGAACTGGTGATGGGGGAAGATGATGGATCATGTGACCGAAAACTGAGGCCCCGGGTAAGTGAGACGGGGACCCCTTCCCCCCCCCAGGAGGGGTGCCCACTGGCTCTGTCTTTGAACACGGGGCCCACAGACCCTGCAAGCGCATTGGCGTGACCCTGTTCTTGCTACAGTGAGACCGGAGACCACCACCAGCCTCTAGGCCACAATCAATATGCTCGTCACTGTCACTGAAAGGGCGCCGTGAGTGTTCCTATCCAGATGGACCCATGTTTTCACTTTTATTTTCTCCCTGGTCCTCCAGCCAACTTCCTCACAAGAAAGGGCTTGCAGGGGGTGGGGGACAAATAGGTCAAGTGAGGCCTGACTCCTCTAAACACAGCTGTCCACACGGATCG
The DNA here is from genome assembly GCA_004027555.1 of Craseonycteris thonglongyai. Taxonomy (NCBI): domain Eukaryota; kingdom Metazoa; phylum Chordata; class Mammalia; order Chiroptera; family Craseonycteridae; genus Craseonycteris; species Craseonycteris thonglongyai. Next base: position 4,290 of record PVKE010006757.1, read on the forward strand.
ATTGGGACCCAACCCTGCCTCAGCAGTGACAGGAGCCTATCAGCCTTGGGAATGGCTTCTGCCCTGTGGCATGTCCCCCACTGTACCTGACACACGCACATGGAAACGCACCTGTTACGCTCTGCGGGTGAGAGAGCTCCTGCCCCAGAGGAACGGCAGAAAAAGCCACTGCTGACCCGGGAAAGCTCCTGAGATGGTGATTGGCCCCTGCTCCCCGTTCCCTGATGGATCAGCTCTTAAAGATCCCCAGTAAGTGACAAAGGTGTCCAGCAGCCTTTGCTGAACACCTTTCTGGTTCCCTCACCCTCCTCCTGCCCAGAATCCAGCTTCCTCCAGCCAACAGACTGTGAGAAGAGCCCAGGAATTGGAGTTGGCAGACTTGGGCTGGGGTCCTGGCCGGTCCCTGCCTGAGACCTGTCAAGTCACTTCTGAGCCCCAGTTTGCAACCAGGTGAGGTGGAAGGAACAGCACTTGCATCTCCCTTCTTTCGGGGAGGTGGTGAGAAGCTCAGCCGGTGAGACAGGCTGTCTGCAACGCGTGCAGTGTTCTTCTGATTCCTGGGATCTGAGCGAGTCCCATCTCTCTCCCCAGAGCCCCACCCAGCACCTGTTCCCAGCCATCTGTCCCTGCCAGACACATGGCAAATAAAGTCAATGCAAACATTTGCTGAGGCCTATCTTGTGCCAGATCCGAGGATGCAAACAGGGAGCCATACAGAAGTTGCCCTGAGTGTGTCTAGCTGGGTGAGGCTACCAGAGAGGGTAACTGTTCATGGGGCGGCCCGAGCAGCCTACGGGAGGGTCTGCTGCATGTTGGGGGACAGGCCACAGAGGCATTATCGGAGCCTGGGTCACCATGCTGACCCCTACATCTGAAGAGAAGATGAGAAAGCAGGGCCAGGGGCATGGAGCAGAGGAAGGGGGGGGGGGCATGCGGAGCCAGACCTGGCCCAGCAGGGGAGCCACCGGGGTTATTAAAACTCTCCACGTGGCCCCCTCCCCATCTGGAAGACGTGGAGAACAATCCTGCTTTGGCCTGACTCCCAGGGCTATCACAGAGGACAAAATGAGACCGTCATAACAAGAGCAATGAGAAAAAGCTTTTAAAAGGATTTACAAGCCAGGCATTACCCCTTTCCCCCCCCTTTCAGGGTCCTTCCCAGTAAAGCTGAGAGAATCACAGCCGGTCTGCTTGTGTAGGTGCTGAGGAGCCTTCCCCACGGCTCGCCCCCAGGGGAGTGGCTCAGGCTCTGGGCTCCCTCACTCCGAAGATCGGAGGGCATACGGGGGATGCTTGCTGACACTGCCCATGCTATCCCCACGGGCACAGACCTGGGCCCGGAGGTCCTGAGAAAGTCCCTTCCTCTGTCCCCTCCCCTCACACAGGACTCCAGAAGCTGGCTCAGCCAGGAGACGTTTTAGCTGCGTCCAGGATTCCAGGGTCTGAGAGCCAAACCCCTCCACAGAGTTCAAAAGAAAACAATAACAAAAACAGCCACAAAAGCCCTTTCGAGAGGCTAGATTTTCTGCTTCCATCTCCCAACCAGCTTTCTTGCACTAACTTCCCTTTGGCATCTCCCTCCCTCTCTGTCAAATTGGGGGTGGGGGTGGGGGGCAGGGCGGGGTGTATAGATGAGTAGATTTCTCCCAAAGCATCACTTATGTGAACACCCCTGTCTTTTGCTGTGTGTCTAAGGCAGAGCAGGTAGCTGCAGCCCGGATTTGAGAAGTCCTCCCCAGCCTGTCCCTGCCTAAAAGGACTCCCCACACCCAGAACTGTTGTTTTCTTTGCTTTAGATGTCGTCCCCAGTCCTTTTAAAATGCAAATATCTCTGAAGGAAGAAACCACATTCCACTGGCCCCAGCCCAGTTTCCCTCCAGCAGCGGTGCCCAATAAATACTCACAGCATTGAATCCGTGACTGGATGCCTGTGCTCACCGGACACGGGCCAGAGCCCAGGCTGGCGGAGGGTGGGGTGTGCAGGGGGCCGTGCCCCACTTCTCACCAGCCTCCCTCCAGCTGAGAGCAGGCCTGCCTGCCCCGGCCAGATAGCTGAGTTCCGATGAAAGTAAATCTGAAACAGCCAAATACGGAAACGATGCAGGAGGGGGCAGAGCCCGCCAGGAAAGTCTGGCCAGGGCGCTGAGCAGCAAGAGTGTGGCCCTACTGTTCACCGAACCTTCTGGCAAGTGTCAAAACCCTGCAGAGCGGTCCCAAGGGGGCGGCCATCGGCGTGGAGACTCCACAAAGTGGCAATTCTCGGGGTGTCCCTGGGCGTCTCATTTTAGCTCTTAGAGTCTTGGTTTCCTCCAAGCCTCCTCTGAGCTCTCCTTGGGGGCGGGGGAGGGGGTTCTGTGCTCAGTGGGACAGCTGGTGGCGGTTCCCATTCATCCCCCTGGGGCAGTTTCATTCTGGAGCGCTCTGCTTTGGAAAGTCGTGCAAAAGTGAAGGGGGTGCCTACGGGCATGGAGAGGGTCTCAGGGCGGGGATGCAGGGGCGCGCCTGGAAGTCCTCACCCGCCTGTGCACCCCAACCTGAACTTGCCCCCCCCACCCCGTTTCCCAGGCCGAGACCCCCGTCCCCGCCCTCGCTACACCCAGAAAGCCCGCTCCGGGGCCCGGCCCCCAGCTGCCCCCCACACCGCCCGCATCAGCGGCCGCTGCCCCGCCTGCTCTTCCCGACCCTGGGCCCGGTCCTGTCCGGCCCGGCCGCTGCCTCGTGTCCTCCGCCCGGGCCATCCCCGCGCGGGGGGATCGGGGACTCGCCCGGGGTCCCCAGCCGCCAGGATCGGGGCTCACGCCGCCGCTGCGCTTCCGGTTCCCAAGTAAACGGCAGGATCGGAAAAGCAGCTCCCCACCCCCCAGCCGAGGGGCTTCTGCCGGGACTCACGTGGGGCTGCGCGCGGGGCTCCGCCGGCGCCGGTCCCGGGGGCGCGGGGCTACTCCGGGCAGCGGCCCGTGGCGACCAGGCGGGGGCGAGGCTGTCAGTCTCGGAGCCCAGGGCAGAGCCCCGCCCTGGATGGGGGCGGGGCCATGATCGGGGCGGGGCCGGGGCGGGGCCGGGGCGGGGCCGGGGCGGGGCCCGGGGGGAGCCGTCCGGGTGAGGAGCGCAGAGGACCCGCGGACCGGAGACTGAGCATCAGTCACCCGGGCAGTGAGAGCCTGAGCCCATCGTCGCTAGAACCGTTCGTACCGACGACCGAGAGTCCTCTCGGGTTTCCCTCGCGTGCATTCGAGCCGCACACATTGCGTGCATCCTTCCACCGGGGATAACCAGGCTCCGCCAACTCCTTCATGTTTGCACCGTCAGCCAAGGTCTGAGGTCTGGCTCAACTCCATCCTTTCCCACCGTCCTTCCCATCAGCACAACTAGTCCTGCACACAGCGCTACGAGCACTACCTTCACTGTTGCCTCCTCCTTGCCGCTGGCCTCGCAATCCCTTAGAACTGTGCAGCTCGCTGTGGTACCCAGGGCGTCCCAAACGCCTCCGTCCACCTCCAGAGCAACCTGGTCATCCCCATGTGACAGATGCGCTGAGGCCCAGGGAAGGGACAGGAAGTGATGCGCTGAAAGCCAGGCGCTCAGCAAGGGCGACAGCTGCGCCGTGCAGGCAGGCCCCCCGGATCCTAAAGGCAGGGCCCGTACATGACTTCTCTCCATGAGCATGTGTTCTGGACGATGTTTGTATTCTACGTAAGCTTCCTCTGAGCACGGAGGGTCCATAAAGAGCGTGGCTTTGCAATGACCCAGAATTTCAATTCCAGCTCCTTCGCTTTCAGTCGGGCAACCCAGGAAAGTGGCTTCACTGCGGCTCCTTCCAGTTACTCATCAGCAAAAGGGAGAAAAACGGTGGACACAGCTCCAACAAGCACAGAGCCCTGCAGAAAACCTACAGAAGGGAGGGGGGACTGTCACGGGGAGGGACAGGGGCAGGGGTGCACTGAGGAGGGGTCTCGGGCGGCACCAGGCTCTTTGCCAGTCTGTTCTTACCTGGTCTCTTATTTTTCAACAAGAACCAGAACTCCGGATTCTATCCTTTTGGTTGGTGAGTCAGATGAACCACTCCATGCGGAAATGGGGCCTGTGGCCTTCACTTTGGGACCCTAGGTCCCTCTTTTAATCTTGTGAGAATTAAATAAGATGACATTCCTGTCCTGACACAGAGCAGGTGCTCTATGAACCTTAGTATCTCTCCCCGTTCTGCCCCACAGTACACCTTCTCTTATGGTTACCTACCTCCTGCTCCCATCTCATTACCCACCCCTCCCCCCATCCCCGCCCCCACCCTTCTCATGACCCGCCCCTCCCCCATGCCCGCCCCCAGCATACTACCCATCAATGTGTTTTGTAAAAGTGCATCTCCTTTGCTGGCTAGAAACAGGAAAGTCTAGTATGCACATACGCAGATAAGCTCCGGGCCCTTGGTACTGTCCCTGACTGTGTGTGATTCACTTGTCTCACCCCACCCACCTTCCTCATCAAGTGAATACAGCAATCAATTTGTTCCAAGAATAATAGGCAACCTTTCAATATGATGGCATCAGATGCTGGGGTAGCTAGTGAGTGAATCATAGTGGTGGGGGCTAGGGATCACATGGCTCCAGGGGAATTTTAGATGGCTTATTCGTTGGAAGTCGAGAACATTTTCCCAGTTCCCCTCCCTTCGTAAATCAGAGAATTTCAGACAGGGTGTCTGGAATAACAGAGAAGACAGACGCTGGGACCCAGCCTGGTCTGATTGGGGGAGACATGAGCCGTTTCCTTGTGGATCTTGAAGATGAATGGGAAGGACAGAACATAAATGTACCTATAAAGCAAACATTAAATACTTGCAAATAATGTCTCCTACATCAGGGACTATGCTCAGTGCTTTATTCATATTAACCCGTTTAATCATCAGCCCTATCTTATACATTGAGAAAACTCATCTCTTGAACCATTTGCCCCCAATAGCAAAATTCTTAGTTTGGGAGAGGTGGGATTTAAACCCGGGAAGTCTGGTTCTGGTGCTCCTAGCCTCTATACCACCCTACCTCTCAAAGACATGGTTGGTGTGAATTCAAACACAACAACTTTAAGAAGGAGACAAATTTCATCACTTTTAGCGTTCGCAAAATATTTGCAACGTATACACACGACCCAGTCTTGAAACTGAATTTGTCTACAAAAATAAGGGCAGGATTGGACTCTCCACTAAGTTTTCACATAGGAAAAAAGGGCTAACCTTTTAATCTGTTTCTTCTAAGCACCCTAAGATCACCCCACCCCACCCCTAACTTCAGAAAGACATGGCTTTTAGCTGTTTAATTGGCTGGATCAACTGAAAGCCCACGAGACCGCAGTCTTGGCCGTCAACGCCGAGATGGTGCGGGTGAGAAGAGGGAGCCACCTACTGGACAGTGGATGGATGCATGCTCTTCCTCAGGCAGCCCCCCTCGGTGACAAGGCTCATCATCATGCACGTAGTGGGTTCCTTCCAGCTGGGGAAAAGGTCACATCTTCCATCACTTACAGGCCGGTGACATCAGACGAGGAGGAAAAAATCTCTCCTGGGGCCTTAGGTTGCACCTCTAACCTCCACTGAAAGTTACGACGGAAAGACCGTAATGGAAAATGTGACAGCGCAGCCAGCGAACCACTCGCAGGCAAAAAGCAAAGCCTGGGACCTGCGCGCCTAGAATGCGCACTCACTCACTCAGCAGGTCCTGCGCTGAGCAGTGAATGGATGGATGCCCATGGGTGTTCTGTATGTGATTTCTTGATTCAGGGATAGGTGTTCCCTTTGCTTTCATCACATAACCAGCTCTGCCTGTTGATCTGTTGACCTTCACAAGATGAGGGGTGGAGGCTTCTCCCAGGACTGATATAATATAAAACAACAACAACAAAAAGACTCCTTTTTCCTTTTTTAAAGACTCTTTTACAAAAGGTCCATCTATTGTCCGGATGTACCTCCTGAAGGACGTCTTGGTTGCTTCCATGTTTGGGCAACTACAAATAAAGCTGCTATAAACATCCGTGTGCAGGTTTTGGTGAGGACACACATCTTCTAGAGATGAAGGCTGTGTCTCTTTGTCCTGCTTGCTACACTCTATTCTTATCTATTGTCTGTAGGCTCGGGACACTAATTTGGATAAAGGCATACCGCAGTGGCCATATATTTTGTATTTGTACCAGTGGGTTCCCAGTCGATACATACACTTACCCCTGCCATTTGCTGTTCATGGTATGATTGTCTGATTGCCTTTTTGTCGGAGAGATGGGAATTTTTACCGTTTTAAAATTAGACCTGCCATCCACATTTGTAACACTTGACTAAGTGACGAGTCTGTCCATTTTGACAGTTCCTTTAATAAGATTCCCACAAACAATTTCCAATCAGTGCTTGGAAAACATTTTAACACGTTAATTCTGCGTCACTAGTCTAAGGCATTAAAATGTAGATTTTAAGGTTACTATTTAGCCTTAGGAATCATGAAAGAAGATTTGATTGGCAGTTTGGTTTTGTTAGACTTTGTACTAAGTTAGTAACAAAGGCCATTTATTGGCTACTTTTCTTTTTTGAGACTGGTGCCTACTCTCTATCGAGAGACTTTTAACAGTGCTCTCGGAACCCTGCTTAGCCACAGGCTCCATTTCACAGAAAACAGGACAGAAGAAAAGGCATAAGCACAGGAAGGGCTGCACCTGGAAAAAAACTGACCAAGTCCAAATATCTTCGACTCCAACCAGACACCAGTTTTCTACAACCTTGCCCATCTGTCCTGAGGATCGCCATGTACACGTCTTCTATGGGCACAACGAGGGTCTCATTATGGTACCCCATCTAGGGCTGCTGCATCCATTGCTCCTAACTTTGTTTCATTTTTTTCCTTTAAGATTTATTTGTATTGTTTTTGATAGAGTCAGAGACAGAGAGAAGAGGGGAGAGCCCAGAGCAGTCTCCAAAGTTGTAAATTTTCAATATAGTTTCATTCTACAGGTGGGCAGGGGTCACGCAAGGTAGGAACCAGGCCAGGAGGCCTCCCGCATGGGAGGCACGCCTAGGACTGGAGCTGAACTGGGGGCATCCCATCCGGGAAGCTGGCCCTGGCAAGAACCGAACTGGGGGCACAACCCAGCTCAGCATGTGGGTCCGCCATTTTTATCCATTGACCTGCTAAAAGACACTTGGATTATTTCCAGTTTGGGATTATAAATAATGTGTTATGAACATTTGAATACAAGTTTTTGTGTGGTCAACCATTCTCATTTCTCTTTAAGTACGTGTAGGAATAAAATTACCGGGTCTTACTGTAAATGTACATTAAATGTTGGAAATTGTCAGTTTTCCAAAGTGGCTCTATGTATCATATTACATTTCTATCAGCCATATGAGAGGGTTCTGGTTTCTTCAAACCCCTGACAGCTGGTATTGTCAGTCTTTTTAGTCATTCTAGTGGGTGTTGTAGGTACTTCATGTGGTTTTGCTTTGCATTTCCCTTATGACTAATGATTAATGTGACATCTTTCCATGCACTCATTTGCCATTCACTTATCTCCTTTGGCAAATGTCTATCCAAACCTTCCCTCTATTTAATTTTTGGGTCCTCTTATTGACTTGTATTGAGTTCTATGAGTTCACTATATATTCTGTATACAAATCTTTTGTCAGACGTGTTTAGCAAATGATTTTCTCCCAATCAATGACTTGCCTTTTTGTTTTTGTATCTTTTGAAAAGATCTTTTTAAATTTTGATGAAATCAAATTTATCAGTTTTTTTCTATCATGGATCATGCTTTTGGTGACATATTTCTCTATTTTCTGCCAGAAGTTTACGTCGTTCTAGTTCTGATATCCAGGCCTGTGATCCAAGTCAATTTTTGCACATCCTTAAATACAGATACCTTATGCTTTCTATTGAATTACCCTGTCACCTTCATTGAAAATCAATTGACCGTATATGTTTTGAGTGTATTTCTGGATGCTTTCTTCTGTTCCACTAACCTGAATGTCCATCCTTACATCAGTATCACACGGCCTTCACTACTGCAGCTTTATAACAAGTAGGGAAATCAGTTAGTGTAAGTCACCCCATCTTGTTCTTCTTTGGTAAAATTGTTTTGGCTACTCTTAAGTTTCATCTTGGCACTTGTTTTTGTAAGCAGTTTTACTGACATATAGGCATGCCTGTTCATTTGTGTATTTTCTATGACTGTTTCTGAATTAGATTGGTAAAGATGAGTAGTTACAAGTGATTCTGTGGACTGCAGACTAAAATCCTTACTGTCTGACCTCTTATAGGAGAAGGTTGCTGGCTCCTGGTCTTTGCAGTACCACATACATTTTAGAATCAGCTTGTCCGTTTGTACAAAACAATCTTGCTAAGATTTTGACAGGGGCTGGATTGAATCTGTAAATCAATTTTGAGATCTGCCATCTTAACAATACCGTCTTCCAATTGGTGAGCATGGTATATATCCCTCCATTTACGTACTTAGGTCTACTTTAACTTGTCTCAGCAACATAAAAATTTCAGTGCACAAGTCTTGTAGATTTTTGTTAAACATACAATGGCTGTTTGGAAAAAATCCAGCCATAAACGCCTCTATTTTTCAAATTACATGGCTGGATACTTTCCGGACAGCCCTTGTAGTCTGAAATTTTATTCTTTGATACTATCGGGTATAAAGTTGTATCTTAATTCTTGAGTTAATTTTCAGACTATTCATTGCTACTATATAAAAACACAATTAATTTTATATCAATCTTGCATCCTGTGACCTTCCTAAACTCACTTATTGTGGTTTTTTAGTTTATACTCTTACATACAAGACCATGGATTCTTTCTGTATTCACTTCATCTTCTTATGAATGATAATCTATATTGAGTATCTAAGTTAAAAAACTGATACCATTTTAGTTTCTTTTGCTTATGTTTCCTATAATCAGAACGTATTCATCCTTCATTTGAGGGAAGCACAAATAGATCCTGATTTGAGTTCTAAGTCATATTCTTCTTCTTTTTTGAGGAGACCCAATATCCCAGTGTTCAGTAATAAGCAGTCATTAATATTTATGGGCAACAGTCTTTTGATAGCAGAAACATTAAAATACACCATATTTAATAGGTAAACTTGGTACTATAATCAAAGTACTTGCAACGTTCTTAATATTTTTGAAAATCATGCATTACATTTATTTTGCTTGTTTCTTATACCTATTCCTAAAAAAAATGTAGGTCTATATTGACAGAATTTTACATCCTTTCATCTTTATTTTACATTATGATCATAACTTACCTTTCGCTCCATCCATACTACACTGGAGTTAAATAGAAAAATACTGTTTCATTAATATTACCAGATATATCAACAGTGTGATTTATTTTTAGTTATGTAATGAAAAACATACTTGGGTGTAGAATTTTAAAAATGATAACCTTTAAATTAATGAAATGGTCATTAAAACATCTGAGTTTTGCTTTTTTATAAAAAAATAATCAATATTTAGAATTTCACAGTGAAGAGGTCCTAAATTCCTTGTACATGAAATTATATAAAAATAGAAGACATAGACATCTTTAACTCTTTAATCCTTTGATTAAGCAGCAAGCATATCACTCTTCCAGGCCAAACACTGCTAGAACATAAAAGAAAAATAATGACGTGCAAAATATTTACAAAATATGCAAAGCACACAATAAAGACATCTCACTATATACATGTGTCATATTACTAACAAAGCTAAGATTTTCCTACTGTGTGCTCTAGTGTATGTGAATCCAATTACAGCACATCCCTCAGATACAGAACCTCCGCCCATGGCTGGGACAGAACAGACTTTAAATGAATCACAATATACTGAACAGCTGGACAGATGCTGGTGCTGACATGGCCCACATACTGTATACTGAAGGTCGACTGACAAGAGACAAGACAGTAACAGCCGTATCGTATGCACATATGCAAGACAATCTAAGTACTTTAAAAAATGCTTTACTTTAAGACATAACTGTTCATCATGATTTAAAAAAAAAATAAATCTAAATTTTTTAATATTAAGTATTTTAAATCAGGTTTTATCTGGTTAAAACCCAGGGGCAGGAATTCTTTAAGATGACCCAATGAGAATTGACGGTGACATCCTGGAAGAAGTTTTAGAATACGCCAGAATTTAAAAGTCCAGTGGAAAGAAGTGGCCTAAACTTCAAAATGAAAACTAATCAATGGATTTACATCCACAGCTTCTAAAGGCTTTAGAGCCAATTGGTAGGGACAATTTTCCCAATAATTTTGGGTCTATATGACATTTCAAAACACGTACTAGGTCCTTATATGTTGACCATTTTGTGAAATAGGTCTGAATGTGATGAGAACATGAATGTGCAAACATGTAGCCTAAGTCCACGAGTGGAGCAATCTAAGGATCTGTCTCTTTACACAGGTCATGATTCCAATATGAAATCACTGCCATCAAAAATATCTGTAACATTGTTAAAATATTACCACTTGTGAAACACTCTTTGTAGGTGCTTAATGATTATGTGTTGAATTAAGAAGGCTTGAAATTTTTGCTGCTTTATAAAAAAGGGGCTTCAACATTTTAACAGCACAATTGTGACAATATACTGATACATCTGTAGATAACATGAAACAAAATCTTATTATATATTTTATAAAATAATGTTGATGATTTAACCCTAAACCAAATCCAGCCATACAGGTTGGCTGCAAGAAATACACAAATGTACCCAAATAGTACAACAGAGATTTATCAACAAATCATCGTTTATAGTAAATGCAGACCGTATTAGTTAAGTATGAGGGCAATTTTAAGTTCAGAACCTAAACACAAAAAGGGTATTGTAAATAAATTCTTCCATAACCACTATATGTCCACATAACTGACAAAATAGAATTTTCTTCTAAAGTCCCAAAAGTAGGTAACTACTAGTTCAAAGCAGATAGCACTTAGAAACATAAAAAAAAAAATCAAAATTAACTCCATTTTCAAGGAACTTAAAAAGACATTGTACTTTAACAAATTAAGTCCCCATTCGAATGTAAAATCATTAGGATCCTTTAGTTACTGACAGATGGTGGATGGGTCAATGAGCTTTAAGCAAGGACTTTGCATAAGGACCCTAAACTGTATGTTAAACAGTTAGTAGGTTCAGTATATTCTTTGTGGTTTCATATAATTGCTTTGCAATTGATTAAATTGCTTTCTTTGAAAGGAATATATTAACATTCCTTTTAGAAAAAAAGCAAGGTTTTTTTTGAGAAAAGGGGTATGTAGCTATAATTTCTTAAATATGCATTAAATGAACATGTCAAAATCTGAAATGCAGGTTATTTATTCTTGCACTCCTAACATAGGAAAATGTTAAAATTAAAGAAAAAAGGAAAGAGCCAAACATCCTTAACTTAAGAAACTTAAGGAGTTTTCACAATTCCTAAGTCAATATTCCTGTACTAAGAGCCTTGACTATGAAGAGGCAGGAATATACAGAATCTCAATAAAATAAATACAGTAAAAACAAACAAAAAAACCCTTGGTATGTAGAACACTTCATCTTTCTCCCCCCTTTCACGGGATCACATCGCTGCGCACACGTGCTCGCAGGAGGCCCACAGGAGGCCCACTGCAGGCTGCTGTGTGGTAACATCTCAGCTGCGTGAGCTGGTTTCTCAGACGCTTGCTCGTGCCAGCCCAGCCACAGGACTGGCTCGCAGCCTCCGAGTCTAGGAAGGACGCGTCTGTCCTCTTTCGCTCCATCCGATGAGCACTGGTATAATGGTGGGGTGAGAAGCTACTGCAGCTCTGTCCAATTTAATTTTAGTGCAGCGAGGACTGGGACTCTGTCTGAATTCCGATAAGCGATGGTGGCTGCTGACCGCCCACCGTGGACAACACAGGCCTTGGGTTGAGGCGGGGTGGCAGAGAGTTAGCAGGGCGAATGAGAGGTGGCGGAGGCTGGTTCAGAGTGGGCCGGGGCTGGCTGAACCGGGCCTGCTGCTGGAGTGGAGGCGGCTGCCGGTGGAGAGCTGGGGCGGCAGGCAGTGTTGGGCGGAGCAGTGGTGGAGGCTGGTTCAGAGTGGCAATGGGGGCTGTTGGTGTTGGAGTGGGTGATGGGGCAGGAGGTGATGGACCCAGAGTCCGAGGAGCCTGTGGGGTCTGTGCCTAGAGGTGGAGACAAAAATAAGCGTATGAGTTGACAGTTCCTAATAAACTAAAGACAATCTAGTTTGGGCTGTCACAGGAAAAACAAAACAAATCAAAAACAAAACAAAAACATAACACCAGTATTTTTTGGAAGCACAAGCTTCTTTTATTTTAAACAAAACAAAACAAAAAACCAAAAACCGAAAAAGCAACGAAGCTACCAAACAGGCATCTTTATTAGTAAACAGCTTAACACTGGAAATAAAAATAAGACTATGGAAGAACAATACACTCTCCATTCTTCGAGGATCAGAACTTAGCATGTCACTATGACTTAAGAGTCACGAGAGATGCACCGCTGAGTAAGTGTATTGTCAACCTTTCATGCGCATTTAGCTCGTCCTGCGACAAATTAACCTTACAGAACACCACCCCAAACGGTGATTCCTCGACTCATATTAGCTCAAATTCCAGACACAAACACACCTCCTCTTCTTCATCAGTGCTCTTCCCTGATGGCACATTAGAGGCACTTTTTGTCTCCTCCCCTAAAGCAGAAGCATCACCATTAGAAGCCTGGGTTCCTTGTTCTGCTTCCCACTCCTGCAATACCTCCTCTAAGTTAAACCGACGCCTGTAGTTTACAAAGAAGTTCTTCACTTGGCCAACAGTCTTGTTGCCAATTACATCTGCAATAGCTTGAAAATCTTTACCATATTTTCGGACACCTGGAAGGCAAAGTAAATAATACACCTGGTGAAGGATCAATAAGGAGAGCTGTGTGTACTATACATCATGCACACACACAAGATACCAGCAATGAAAATCCTTTCTGATAAACTCTGCTCATTTCTCAATTCTGAGATAGAGGCTAAGATATCAGGGTCCCAGATGAAAACACTCAATTATGTCATTTCATCGAGCCAGCCACTTGCCTTCAACTGAACAATTGGAAACTTACCATTTTTTACATACTCAGTTATTTTCTCCAATCCTCTCTTGAACTCTCAAATACAGTCCATTTATTGTAAAGCATTGAATTCTTTGTTCCATCCTCAATTCCATATTCATTTATTTCCCTAGTAGCCAGTCACCTAAATTTGAGCAACACCGTTTGTAAACAAAACAGGATGGGAATGAGCCATCTCTTTATCCCCTCAATGGACTGAGTGAGTAGTATTAGGTCCCCCATTAAGAAAAGCATTATAATTTTGGTCTTAATACCAACTTCAACGTGATTACTTGCTATCTCACCAGGGTACCGACAAATAGAAATAAGAATTTGAACATAAAAAGCAGGAGAATCATCACAATCTGAGGGACACAAAATGGGAAGCTATTTATCAGTTAGTTGGATTTTAACTCATCTGATAGTTATAAAGACTGAATGAATATCTGAAGGATTCCTCACTATGCTTTGTGGACTCGGGAGTAAGCATATAGTAGTGGCGATGAGCAGAGCACTTGTGCTTATCACCACCACCTTGTGTTTGAGAAGGATTGTGCATTCAGTTACTTGAGAACTTAAATTTCACTATGGAAATTTTATTAATGAACTTGAGATAGTCAATCATGCTATAGAATTTAAAGTGGACTTTATGTAATCTGATGGATAATAGTTTGCTCTTAAGGGAATTCTAAAAGAAGTTCACTGACTCATTCTAGAAAGAGAAGCACTTAAACTACAAAACTTCTCAAAATTTTTGATTTTACAATTTGAGAACTGCTTTTTAAAGTACCAGAAAACAATAACTCATTGATCACAGAGATGAGAACGGAGAGAAAAATACTGATGCCTATGACATAAAGTCTGTAAGCAGCCAGAAATAGGGGGATTGAAATAAAATTAACATGTAGACAATCACAGATGAGAGAATAATATAAGGATGTGTTAACATCCCAGCAGAAATGCTAGGTATATTCTTACTGGTAACTACTGGCATTACCCAGTTATCTTAAAGTGCCACCGTGATATGACATAATCCCTGGTTTTAAATTCTGCCCTCATTTTCTATTGAGAACTTCGGAATAAGTATCTCTAGCTATATGCAGATAGAAGGTTTGACTCTTAGAGCATTTGGGGGGAGGTGTGATGTTAAGCTATAACCATATTCTATTTTTAATACAGTTTGGGGGTATATGAACAATGCTCTTTTACTGTTTATAGGAATAGATATATGCATGATAAAGTAATGATACTCAAAGATTATTCACAATATTTTAGCAATATAAATGAACCTATATTCCCTTAAAATCCATGAGCTAATTTCCAGTTTGAACTTCGTAACTGAGTATAAATTCTAATTGTGACTAGGTATAACTGACAGTTTATTTGGAAATAAAAATTCAAGGTTATTTCATATTAGGAATTATTGCTACATAATTGAGTACGTCTCTACTACTTATACTTTGGAAAACAGCAACTCATTTGGGATCAGTGCACTGAAAAAGTACTAATTAGAAATCAGATGCAGTGTTCTATCACTATACTAATTTTCATAAGGGATATTTAATTTACATTCTAGAAATGACCAAACCTACTGAATACCTGAGTTTAGAAATGAAAACCTTAAATAAATCTAGGATAAATCTTCTGTATTTTAGCAAGAAATCACTGTTAAGACTATTACAACCTTCAGAACACCTATCTACCTGTTTAGCAAAATGTACTCTAAAACCTACCCTCAATTGTTTCCATATCTGATTCCTTTATGTAACTGTTCCCTCTTCCTCTGACTCTCTCCTTTTTGATCTTCCACTTTGTTTTCTCTTGCTCAGTGGACCTTATCTTTCACGGATATTGTTGCATTTCTATAGAAGCTTTAGAGAAGCCGGGATGGCTCAGTGGGTTAAGCGCTCACTTTGAAGCGCCGGGGACCAGGGATCAAATCCCGGCTTCAGCCCGTGCGGAACCATATGCTGAACTGGGAGCTCCCCCAGTTCAGTTCTCTCTCTCTCTCTCTCTCTGTCAAAAATAAAAAAATAAAAAAATATGTATCTATAGAATGGATGCTAAAGACTCTTTACAAGTTACTTAGGTCTGTTTACTACTAGCTCATGTTTGACAGTCTGGTACTGACTCAGACCACACTGCAGACTTCAGTAGCCTGGCTGAGGGTCCCAGTCATGTCCTGAGAACAAGTGGGCCCAGACACTGCTGCTCTTGGTCTGCAGGATGCCTAGGCAGGGTCTGCACACGAGCCACAGCTCCTTGGCCATCTTCTCTGGACAACAGCAGTCTGCTCCGTTTGTCCCAGTGTGGCATGACACACACACTTCATAATTTTCTCTGTTTGCCCCAATGTGGAAAGGTTTAGGAGTACGGCCCTATGGGACACAAATCAGCACCAGCACCGCTACAATGCTGAGTACACAGAAAGTGCTCAGGAGATACGACTGGCTTTTCCTCACCACAGGCTTCATTCTATTTTTCTTTCCCAAACAAGAGTCATACAAGCTGTCTTCTGTATCACCTTCACACTCCCAATGACACTTGCCACTCAACAGCATATTCTGGTTAGAAGGTGGAATGCATAGGCCCTATTCTGTGCTGATAACTCGTCAAACGCTAGTAGAACACCAACTGAAGTCTGGCATAGCTCCTATGGAAGAATCCTCAGCCTGGCTTCTGCGGGACACCCAGCAGGGTAGCAATGGTGAAGACCTGACTTTAAACACATCCTGCATGAGAGCTCCTTCAGTTCCCACCTGGGAGGATAGTCTATCATGTGTGTTTTTTCATAGTTTATAATAAGCATGGCCATCTAACTGCTTAATCATAAAGAAAATGAAATACAGTGGTTAAATCTCTTTCTGAAGATGTAAAATGCTATGGTCCATATGAACCATGGTTTTAAATTAAAACTTTTAGGGCTAGGGGTCAGTTTTCAAAGGTTAGTGGAATAAAACTTCAGAGAACCCTGAAAGAGGTGAATTATAAATTTCCCAGGGAGAGAAAAAAATTGTTTTCAAATTTCTAAATTTTGTTTGATGGTTACAATGGAAACACCTTGGCTTCCTTCCTATGCTGACAGATGATATCTTATAATCTTTAATATACACTTTTAAAGTTTTGCTTGGGAATTAACATAAAAATATAACTCATTAGGGTATTATGTCATTATTTTTAAAAGCCTACATTTTCAAATCACTATTCTGTATTATCCAACAAAAAACACATATTCGTATTTTATGAGCTTCAGCTAGTTAAAGATAGCTGTAACTTGAGGAGCATTTGTATGTAATATTGTTGTATTTCCCAATTCTGGACATGGAATTATACAGACTTTTTTTTTTTTTTTTCCTGAGATAGAAGGGATATCCTAAATCTGCTTTTGGTATTATACATTTAAAAAGTGATTAGAAAAATCTGATTATGGACTACAAAAAATGAAAACAAAAACATTATAGAAGCTGCTTCTAGGCAGTAAAATTTGGAGGACTATTTTTTCCTGTTCCCTACAGTAAAATTTCTTTAAGCGAGCATGTACTTAGTATAAATGGGAAATATTATTTTTTCAAAAATCTATTTCTGAAATAAGAACACAGTAACATCTAAAAACTCCAAAGATGTGATTCTTTGCTATTAATAAGAGATTAATTTTAGACCCAAATTATTTGGGAACATATATATATACTTCTTTTGACCTCCTATAAATTTCTTTAAGGATTCATGAAGGTAAAAAAGTTATTAACAGTAGTGAGGCAGTGATTGGTACATCTAGGTGAGTGTTAGAAGTCAAAATCATGTATTCCTTTCTAATGTCTATCCTTTCTCTTCTGAGTCTCAGGTTCCCAGCTTTCTTGTTTTAAGTTAAATTCCACCATAAAAATGCTGGGAATTTTGTATTATTTGAAGCTAGTGCATGAGAGGGCTAGCAACTATAATTTTGAACCTCTATTCTTATGATTTGTTATAATAGAAGATACTCTCTAAAGCACGTGAGCACCTTTTAGATGGAAAGGTCTGAATCTTCCATCATCACTTCCTTTTGATGGTTTATTACTTGGTTACGATCCTTATGAAAGGAATGAATGTGTGAACTACAAGGAGGGAGGGTAATATTTAACTATACACACAGCCCCCTTGAACATAGTTCTGTCATGTCCTATTTTATATGAGAAGGCAGGCCACCTCATACATAAAACTAAAAACTAAAGTTGACATCTTGATAAAACTGGAAAAATTTCTTGTTGTGTATCCTAAATAACACAAATATTTTAGTTGGAGGGCATTTTCTTTTTAGCACTAATGACTATAAAATAAATACTGTACATTTAAAAATAATCTAAAATAAAAATGGCAAACATTGTATACCATTCTTTTGCCCCTACGTACTTTAAAGAATATTCTGTGCTATCATTTAAATATAGTTTTATTTTGAGCACAGGTTAACAATTACTCTATTTTATATGAAAATACCCTCTCCCAGAAGCTAATTCCTTTCTTAATTCTTGCTAAATAAGAATGTTTATCATATGAATATCAAGACTGATTTTAGGGGAAGCTGGGATGGCTCAACGGTTTAAGTGCTTGCTTTGCAACCCTGGAGCCCAAGGATAGAATCCCGGGCCAGGCCCATGTGGACCCATATGCTGAGCTGGGGTGTGCCCCCAGTTCAGTTCTTGCTGGGGCCTATGTGGGAGGCTCCTGGCCCAGTTCCTGCCCTGTGCAGCCCCGTGCCCACCTGTGGAGTTAAACTATATGGAAAACTAATGCTGTCAACTATGGAGAACTGTTCTGGTTCCTCTCCCTTCTCTCTGTCAAAAAATAAATCTTAAAAAAAAAATTGATTTTAGGATAATTTCTAAAAGTACTGTATATTAGAAAAAAAATAGTTGTAATGTATGACAAACTACTAATGGATATTTCACCCTTAACACAAATATGTGAAGTTATAATTGGTTTCATTGTTAACTAATTTGTTACAACACAAGATTTAGATATTTATGGCTGGACCAGATTACAGAAGTGGTAGAAATACCATTCTTGGCAAGTATTTCAAGATTAAATTATCAGCATCTATGACATCCCACTTGGGGACTCTTGGAGAATGTTACTGAAATTGTAACACAGCTAGAACTAAAAATTAACATAATAAAGTGATTATACAAGGATAACTAGACATTTCTATTTGGTTTAAACATGATTTTTCCCCCTTCAAAATAAGGGAGAAAGAGGGAAAAATGTTTTATTAAATATTTGTTTAAATAATATTATTTTATTTAAATATTTATCATTTAATCATTAGTATTTCATTAACAACAATTATGAGTAGATGGGACATAGAGTAGGAAATATATATTTAAGCCCCAGGAATGATCTGAATATATTTACTTGGTTTTAAAAGAGTTAAAACAAAAAAGTATTTAATAATAGTTATAAACCTCACTAGTGACACTAGAGTCAATATTTTTCTCTCCAGGTCACTGTAATAGTAACAGTCAACTATGAGCAAGATAAAATAAAGCACTTCATAAATGAGTATCAAATCAGGATATTCATATAAAAGGTCTTAATTATAAAGTGCTATATAATTAAAACATATTACTATCAAAACATAAATGATTTATCATTTTATGAAGCCGAAATGACCATAAGAGTAACATCATGTGAAGATTTATCATAAATAAACATTAAAAAGAAAAACAAAAAGTTGCCTAAGATAAATACTTCTTGATTAAAAAAAAAAAAAAAAAAATATATATATATGCTAAAATTAAACTGCAATTATGTACCTCAACCACACTGAGACTCAGGTACATGTGACATTACTATATGATTATATTGTTTATAAGACACACTTCTGAGCTTTACACAAACGTGTGGGCATGAGGCAAAAATGGCTGTTTTTAATTGTCCCTTAAATAACTATTTTGGATACAGATAAGCTTTATATTGTTTTATTTGACACAACAACAAAAGCAAAAAGCCTAAAGACCCAAAGTGAAAACAAAAATTCCACAGAGTCACATAAATAAAAACAAAGACATGAACACATTAAGAAAGTTACTTTCAAAATCCTAGGAACATGCCTATTTCCATAGATATTGCTAAGTTATTTAAGGGTTACCTTTTAGATGTGCATAATGTTGAATATACCTCAGGAGAGAGGCAATGTTTGATGATATCTATAAATACTCCATTTTTTAATACATATAAGCTGAGATAGATCACACTATACATGCCACTCTTGCCATCGTCCCCTGCCCTGACTGTAGCTTGCATAATCTCCCACCCAGCATGAGAGTCTATGGCCTCTACACTTCAGGTAATGCTGCAGAACAGCATCAAATCCTGAGGTTGTACAGAGAAACATCAGCTCAGATTTTCCTTAGTGACCCTCTTCAGAAAATCCTTTTACTGGGGTAACTTCTTATACTAGAGCACAGGATTAATATACTAGCCGTTAAGCCATTGAATACTGGAAACCAGGGTTAAATTCTCTAAGTTATACACTCCAATGGAGGGAAACACAGGCTTTACGGCAATAAAAGTAATGTCAACTCAAACAACTATGTTAGAGCTGTAAGTTGTAGTTCTAAGTGAATTTGAAGCAGCCATTAAAAACTCTAAGCTTTTAATCAACTGTTTCTAATTTTAAAACAGCTATTAACAAACATTATAAATGAAGCAAACTTTGTTCTGACTCATTTAGAAACTTAGCTCTACAGTTACAGATGTGCTCAAGGCACACCCAGCAGCCCGCCTCCCCAGGCTCCGGGTATTATTATTTACGAAATGACTGTGTTGTGCGGCACAGGCCAGAGAGAAGGCTGACATCGTCCTGTGGACACCCTCCAGTGACATTCTCAAATCACACTGGTGGGGTGACTCTTACTCATGCTAGCCCAAACTGCAGAGTCATCTATGAGTCACTCTTCAGTTACATTATTCTCACATCCAAATGATACTTGACAGCATTTTTGAGTTAAATATGTCCTCTATGTTTGAACACCTGAAAATATTTTTAAAGGTATGCTTATGTGTTTCACTGGGGCCCAATTCTCTTATAGCAGTTAAAGTGAAGCTAGATAAAAGAGCTTTTAGTACTCAACACAAGAGGGCTCAACCAGGAAGAAACAAATTGCAGACCAAACTTAAAATCATGCAATCAGTTCTACAGATAGTTTCTCTTGAAGGAAGAAAAAATCTACAAGATGGAATTTAAAAATACAATTTGCCTTTTTTAAATTCAAACATGAGAAAATCCAAGTTTATAATCCTTCCAATTTGTCCAAGCGTGTTTCTGCCATATAATTCAAAAAAGCCTTCTTATAAAATAGTGCATTTACAATGGTACATATATATTTTTTGACATATTTCTTAAGTCTCTTTTGTAATATCAATATATATTTTTAATCAGGTTTCTAAGCATTCAGTGGCACATCTCTTAGGTTCTAATACACTGAAAGTTAAGCATACCATTAACATTTTCAGTGCCTGACATTTACCGAATAGAGGAACACTATTATACAGAGAAACCAGAAATATTTAGTAGTCTATTCATGCTTTTAACCACGAGTTATCAATGACTGATACAGGAAGAATAAACCCACTGCAGGAATACTGAAGCACAGGCAGAGAGAAACCATGGTTTGTTTGTTCAAGCTCGTCACCACCACCATTTGTTTAGTTCTGAGAATGTTACATGCTGTTCAGGACTCAAAATGCACACAGGCTCAGTATGTCATACCCACAAGCACAAAACAGAATTCCTGGTCAGCAGGACTTTGTGGTGAACACAGGAGCCCTTTCTTGATCCATTTCTAAAGGAAGGGAAGAACTATGGTAGTCACCTTTCAGTACAAGTTAGTTATTAACAACAAGAACTGCTTATCTTTAATATACCTTGCACTGCTAGAAGCTGCTCCTCTGTGGTCCAACGGGCATTAATTTTCTGATTTGACTACAAAATTAAAGAGAAGTTTCCTAATGAGGATATGAAGACAGACATTTTTCCAAAGTGCTTATTTAATTTTTTTAAACTTTTCACCAAATTACAGACATGAGATTACTAAAACTCTGATTTTGGAAGATTCAATTTTTATAAAGATTTAAAAGATATAGTCTGAGTTACCTGTTACCCACACAAAAAATATTGAAAGGGAAATGTACCAAATCAGGAGAATGAACAACATTCACATTTATACTCCAGTCAGAGATACTGAAACTGAAAAAATATACTAGCTATCTATCTTCTAACTTCAATATTCTTATCACATTACAGATGGGAATTTTAGACTAGTGTTTTTAAAAATTAAATTTATTGGGGTGATATTTGTTAATAAAATTATACAGGTTTCAAGTGTATAATTCTAGAATACATTATCTGTACATTGCACTGTGTCCACCAACCAATTTTAGCCTACTTTTAAACACGTAAGAGACTTTATTTTCTTTAGAGAGGATCTGTGACTTTCTCTTACAATTTCTTATCTTCATATTTAGATGAAACCTATCTTTACCCTACCAAGAATAATGTTGTATAAATTAACACAGAACTGTAGATCAGGCCTAAAGTCCTAAAAATTTCTTTAAATAACTGAAGCAGAAAGTCACCCACTATAACAACGTTTTGTTTCCCCAGGACCTTTCATATTTCTCCCAATACTTTTGCTTTAAAAAAATCCTAAATTTAGGATTTTTATTATGGCAATATTACAATATTAAACATCTAATCAAATTTCATTAGTGTATATCCACTTATGAGTAATCAAGGACCTCTGGTAGTAGATGCAGGGACAGAAATAAATACATCAACTTACAGAGTTCTGCAGTAGAAACTGCTCAGATAAAGTGGTCTAGTGTGAATAGCAACATACTGAGCAAAAACAGAAAGAAAGGCTTTCTTTCAGAAGGGGTGGTTAGCTCTTATCTTATTCATGGTCTTAGCAATGAGATTTCTACAGAGCACAGGGATTCTGAGTAACACCAACTTTCTCACCACAAGTGAAGAGGTGTAAGCAAGCATTCAAAAGAAAGAACAAAACAAAAATTCAAAAGAAAAAAGAAAAACAAAAATTTCTAGAAAAGAAAGAAAAAGGTAAAATACGACTCAGAGTAAAGAAGGGAAAAGCCTGGATTCCGATGATGGGATAAATGCGACAAGGCAGGTCAGACACAGACAGTGGGTGAACCTCAAGGTTAGGGTGCTGAAGACGAGGCCAATGAACAGCATAGTAAAAGGGTGAAGAGAAAGAGAGGGGCTAGGACATACATTGGCAGTAATAAGAAAATGGTGAACTAAGGCTAGAAAATGAAAAGGAAAAGATGATAGAGGAAAAATTAGAAAATTTAAACATCTGTTCCCCCACAGAGAGGAGTAACAAGAATGGGGTAGAAGCTAATATTTGAGTTAATATGCAGGTAATCTGATGTTACCTTGAATGTGAAAGGTAGATAGAGGAGGTCCCTGGCACCCAAGGATAACTGGTACTAGAACTTATTTAAAACAGGTTCAAATATTTCAAACTACACAGTTAAGAAAAATAAATGGTCGATTACAGCATTAATCGGAAATATGAAATTAAAACTCATAATAAAAATTAAGTTCTTTAAAAACTAGTTAACGATTTCGCTTACATGTTTCATTTTAATTTTTGGCATATTATTTCTGATATACGATGGTATAACATTGTCCAGCTTTGAAATTTACTACATGAGCACAGAATGGGTCCTCTTTATTTTGAAGACTTAGCTTTCTCAAGGGCTTCTCAATTTTTGGTAAGCAAATTATTCTTCTATGAAGTATTTGAGACATCATCCTTTTTTCTCCAATTGTTAATTTTGCTAGATATCTATCTGTCAACAATTCTGGTAGTGATTAAAACCATCCTCTTGTACTTTCATAGACTTCATGAAGTTCTGTTCTTTTTGCAATGTTTACAATTTCATTTTGGTTTGCTATATTTGCACTGCATTAGCAAGAGAGTCATCGAGCAAAATGTTGGTGTGATGACTGGAATGGGTAACAGCTAGAGTTAGCTTGGGAAAGGTGATGAGTAGAGCCCAATTTTGTAAGTGCTCTCAGTTCATTAGAGAATATTTTCTTATTTGCACTCCTCAGCTCAATGAGCATTTGGACACTGAGGATCTCTATTAATACTACACTGCAAGTTGTTCTGAGGGTTAAATTCAGACATATGTAATATATACAAAGACATATTTAGAATATATGTAAAAAACATCTACCACAACATCTGAGCAAACAAAAGTTGATCAACTGATGTTTGCTAAACTTGAAAGGTAAAAACTAGATTAAAAAGGTATTAATGAAAAGGGAACAAAAAATGAAAGAGAAATAACTTGCACTATGAAAACTTACTTTCAGCATATAAACAAAGCAGGAGATGAAAAAAAATACTTATCATAAAATAGAAAAGTATGCAGTATACTGGGAATTCAAAGATGAGAGTTAGTCACAATGACTGGAATGGAGAAAAAGGAGAGTTGGAACGACTGGACACCGAGATGGGTTTAGGAACAGAAGCTTCTGAAAGGCACTGAAGAGGAAAAGGTGTAGCACGCATAGGGAACAAGAGGATTTGGGGGACAATGGGTAAATATGTCCGGAAAGTTGGTGGTTAGGACCACTTTTGGAAGGATAGTAAGTATCAAGGTTTGATGGGTTCACGTTAAATTTGACAAGCAGCATTTTTTGTGGGGGAGGGAACGAAGGAGAAGGCTGATGTGCTAAGACACGCTGACTTGGGAGATGTGGGAAGGTAAGGCTAAATGAAGAATTGACTTGGGATACACTGAAAATGAGGCATTAGGAAGACATTCAGGAGGAGCGTAGACTCCCCCTTGAGGCTAACACAGATTCATCTATTCAAACTCTTTTTTTTTTTTAAGGGCCTGGAAAATGTTGATGAGGGGAAACAATTGAGTCCTGTCTTACTTGGGTGGGTTCTAAAATTAGCCTATAACTGACAGGCACAAAAATCTACAGAGCCAGCTGCCCTTCCAGCACTGGGAGAGACCAGTAGTTTTTCAGGTAAATCCCAGATGAAGCCTTTGGCTCAAATTTAGGGTAGTCCTGAAGGAAAACTGTAAGCACATATTTAAATACTAGAATCCCACTCAGCTCAAGGAGATGCTCACACGGCAGCATGTAGGAGCTAAAACTGACTAAAGGAACTGTGGAGTCAGGTCCCAGCCTTGTAACTGCTCACCCTGGAGCACACACTCGGTAAATGGAGTCCAGGCAGAATCGCCAGCACTTCTACACTTGCTATTACTAAACATTCTCTCCTTTTTTGTTTTGCTAAATATCTTTGAATTTGTGTCATTTAAATGTACATCTGATGTAACTTGAATACAGTGAAGTGATGAGATTGCATGATATTACCAAAGAGGAGAGAGAAATGAAATAAATTCTGAGAATAAAAACTTGGGAGAATACCTGTATTTGTATATAGAAAAGAAAATTACGGCTGAGAAGGGGACATACAAGTAATAGTCATCAGAGAACATAACCTCTCAAAAGTTAAAGGAAAAAAAGGATAGTCTCCGTGGAACAAAATGAAAGCAGTGCAAGAGGGAGAAGACTGAAGGAGAAAATTACATGAGATTCCTTTAAGCTACTAACTTATATTCTCATTTGAACCTCAGAAATTCTGGTAGAGATTTAAACTTAATTTAGGAAAGGACAACTAGAATATATCTAGGAACCTAAAAATGTGTGGTAGTTGTGGTTAGTACCACAACTCAGTGGGTGGTACCACTGAGAACATTCTTCCACAGCAAACCCCAGCCTGAAATTCCATTGTTTTAAAAATATTAATATAAAACAATCCAATATATACTAGTAATAACAATATCAATGGTCCCAAAGAGCCTTCTAGAACAATTTATGATAGCCTTAGGGAATTCAGCATCTTTTCTGCATTCTTTCCCTGCTAAATTATTTTGCCTTCACTGCATCTCTGAGTGGGAAGAGTTATAGAAAAGGTCACCAAGTTAAACCTTCTACCCAATGCTAAAAACTCCATCCAACATCCATAATGAAAGAATGTCACCCACCTATGCATGAAAACATCCACAGATGGGAGAAATTTCTAGCTTCAATGGAAAAATTTCTAGCTTCAAAAAGCACTCCTTTCTCAGTTTCTTCCTTCCTGGGTTCAATAACCTCTTCACCCCCACCTACCTACTACCTACCTTCAACCAAAACAAATCAAAGCATAACTAAACATGCCACCACTGCCCCCAACACCCTCACATGCTCTGAAGGAGATGCACTAATTTCTACTTTGCAATGTTCTTGGATTTATCACTTGCTGTCCACTCCTACAACTAATGCCCTACCCCACCTAACCCCCTTTATCATTTACTGTTACTCACATGCTTGGTATTTTAGCAGCTGTAACATTTTTAAATGACCCTGTATAACATTGACAAGATAAATTTGCTAAAATAAAAAATTTTCATTACATCCTTCCTATTGTATATTGAAGGAACTATAGGGTCTTTCCATTTGACTTAATTTAAAAGGCAGACTTCTCTTCCTAGCTCTCACGAAGATTTTTATACTGAATCGTTGCCCACCATAAAGAAGTCACTGTTCAACTCAACCTTATTATCTCTCATACACTGTGTTCATCTGTCCTCTGCATCCAAGTCTGCCTTCCTAAGCAGATAATATACTACTTGAGAAAAGACTGTTTTAAACTTCCACTGAATTCTCAATAGTAATTATAATTAGCACAATAATGAACACATAAAAAGTGTTCAGGGAGTACCTGCTAACTAGGTTTTGTAAGTGCTTTTATTTTCCCCCACTGGATTTGTATTTTGAAGGTATTGCTCAACTTCAAACCACCGTTCATACAATTCCCTCTGCCTGCCCTTATTGTATATGCAAAAATCCTACTTACCCTTCAAACCTCAGCTGCAACATCCCTCTCTAGGAAGTACTCCCTGATGAGCCTAGCCAGAATGAAAAATGACCACTTGTTTTCCTATAATATTTTACTTATAAATTTCTTATAATTTTAATCAGTTTCTCTTATAACATCTAGACTGTAAGTTCTTTTTTTTAAGCAGATAAAAAACTCCATCGCTTCCTCGTTTTTATGTGTCCCCGACCTTTACCAAATGCATACTTCCCACAGTGCCTTACATAAAATAGGTGATCAATGAATATTTAAGGAAGTATGGGCTTTATCTTCGCCAAATTTTCCCCCAAAATAACAAATACAACCAAATGAATAAGGAAAGCATCTTAGTAACTGTTTACTTCCAGCTAAGTTACATCACTTAGAAGCCTATTGTCCAAAAGTTAATGAAATTCTTTAGGTTAGAAATTCTTTAGGTTAGGTGTTACCTAATCTAAAGGTAAGGGGATACATTACATGATTTTTCAAGGTCTTTACTATGACTGTTAATCTAGTATTTTTAAATATGTGTATCTACTCAGGTTGCTCTCCCCTAAAAAGCAATAGAAATAACAATAAATAAAAATATATGTTGGGCATTCTCTAGATAATAAAACATATGTACATTTTCAGAGTCATAGGAGTTCAATAAATCAACCTCAAACTAATATTTGAACTTCAAGGTACAGATGGTAGTGTTAAAATTGTGGTTTCACTTTGATTTATTTTTGCAATAAACCAAAAGATGTAACAAGTACTTGATAATTTCTAACCCAATAATTCCATTTAACTGGGAGAATCTTTATATAATTTTGCTATGATATAAAAACTCCCAAAAGTAAAAGGCAGCAGGATATTAATGTAGGCCTCTAAGAATCTGAAATATAGCCAGAGGTTCACTAATTACTAGACGTGTGACCTTGATCAAGTCAGTTAACCTCTCTAAGGCCCAGTTTCTGTGTTTCCTTCACCCATTTCTCTGGGTTTATGTGAGTATCCAATGAGGTAGCATTTAGGAAAGTTATAAGTGTTCTCACACTTGCACATCTTACTTTATATGTTAATGAGTGAGATACCCTGCAATTTTCTGGAAATCTGTCTGGGCCTGGTGTTTTCTCATGAGCACAATGTTAACAGTTCCTTCATTTTATTTCATGGTTATAAATTATTCAAGTTTTCTTTCTTTTTAAGACAATTTTAGTAAGACATTTTCCTAGGATTTTTGAAGTTTTGTTTATATTTTCAAACTTATTGGCATAAAGTTCTTCCTGGTATTCTCACAGTGTTTTCAATGTCTGCTGTATCCTAAAATTTAATTATTAAGTTATATTTTTAAATTATAGGCATTTAAAGTTTTTTGCTTTTATGTATTTTAATACATAATTAAATATGAAATTAAAATATTTTCAATACAAAATTTACAATAATTTTTTTGTTGCACTAGTATAACAAAGTAAAGTAGTATCCTTGGTATTACACTGGCTTTAAATAAACATCACCAAAATGTGTGTCAGTTTACCCGTGGGTTTGGAATGAGATATTAGTCTAAGTATATTTCATTCTTTTCCATTTCCTAACCTTGAGATATTCAAAACAACAAATATAACTTTCTTCATAATGATTCCCCTTCTGAAAGACTGTAATGAGTAAAATGGCACACGGTGCATTAGTTCAGAACTACTCTTCTGCCTTGCTCCCAGCCCCTCACACCTACTTCATTTGTAGATATTTCAGTCAACCTGTGATTTGGGGAGAAAATGTCCTATTAGGATTCAGTAAGATTATCTGATTATTACATACATAGAAAGATAGGTGAAGCATATGAAGCATAACGTAGGAGTTTTTAAAAAACGAGAGAAAAATGATTTTATAATAAGAGCTTCTGTAAAAAGATTTGATTGAACTTCATGGGCATGTAAGTAGTCCTATAATTATCACAAATATCAAAAACAATAACTTTCAGTTAAAATACAAGTAAAGACTTGAGAAAATTGTCAATCTATACCTTCTTTTTGGATTTCATATTTCCCAAGATTTAAGTACAAGAACGTTTAAGTTCAGATCCTAAGTGGAAGTCTGAGCCAAAAGGCAAATATATTAATTTGTTAAAATGAGCTCTTTTGTGATCTTTTTCTTGCTGTGTTATCAATTCACACCAGTAGAAAAGGGCTTTGAGCAAACACTGCTGCAGACCCAGAATGTACTGGGTTGTTCACCAATGACCTTCTACTTTCACGCGCACTGAGCCTAACTGTACAGCTATATTCCCTAATTACTTTGCTTGAAATGAATTTCTAAGGGCAGGAAAGAAATAATTTAACTTAAATCATTAGCCAAGTCTCATAAGACTATCTAAATGCCAAAATAAACATAACAAATTATCCACATTATAAAACCTTCAAAGTATTAACAATACATGTGACCAGAATAGTAGCTCAACACTGGATAATTAAAAAACCAGGTTTTACCATACTTGGCCATGTATTCTTCAATAACCTACCTCAGGAGGTTTGAATTCTTCAATTCCACCTTCCATTTTCTGTTTAAGTGCACTGTTTACTTGTTTAGCATTCTGAACCTTCAACAAAATAACCCAAAATACGATTCAGATCACATATATAGGCGAATTTTTGAGTATTCAATAAATGAAAAGGATATATGAGGGCTGTCCAGAAAAAATCCAGCCACTGTCAATATAATGAGAATGGTTACATGGCTGGATACTTTCCAGACATCCCTAGTATATCAAATCCCTATTTTTTTATTTCAGGATAGACACATCATACTTTTATCACATTTGAGGGTGTGATACATTGATAAACAAGCTACATATGTCATTTCAAATAATTCCCAAACCTTACAGGAAAAGTATGTTTATTACCCCTAATTCACAGATACACAAGTGAAGCCTGGAGAGATTCTATTATTTCCCAAGATCACAGAGCTAACAGGTAGCAATGCAGGGATTAAAACCTAGAACAGACAGTCACCTTATAATCTGGATACAAGATAAATTTCAAAGAATGCAGCTTATGTAGTAAATGGGTGGCTAACAAAAATATGCAAAAAACTGAATTTACTGAGATAAAAGTGGA
Source organism: Craseonycteris thonglongyai (assembly GCA_004027555.1). NCBI lineage: Eukaryota > Metazoa > Chordata > Mammalia > Chiroptera > Craseonycteridae > Craseonycteris > Craseonycteris thonglongyai. The sequence goes on from PVKE010006757.1 coordinate 33,414, forward strand.
TAAGCAAAATGGACAGAATCCTTAATATTATGATTTTCATATACTACCTGACGTTTTAAAGAGATCAGCTCCATGTCCAGCTGCCTCAGGATGGTGTTGGCTGCATTGGGACTGCAGGAAACAGCTACCACATCTTCCTGGGTTAAGTACATGCCCTTGGGTGGCCGGCACTTAGAGCGCTGAGAATGATGGCGGTGTTGTAAACTCTGATACTCTCTCCTTCCAAGTCCAATCTTGCTAGTTTGGACAGGTTGTTCAGTATTACCCTAGAAGAACAAAGACAGAATAATAGGTCATTTGGTTTTTACACAGGTACAAGTTGAAAACAGTCTATTACTAGAAGTATCTGCTGCATTATGTACATCTAAAAAATACTTCTAACCAATTATATTATGTATGAGTACACACACACACACACACACACGACACTCATCAACTGAGGAGAAATAAGCATATAACATAATGCATCCTTAATTAATCCACTCAATAAGATGTTTGATTTCTACACCTAGACAACTATAAGTGGAAGAAAAAATAAACAAAAGAAAAAATAAGTTGATCTCTCTTTGCTTTAAGATGAAATATGCAGGGTCTGGCAGAAGTAATGCCCTGTTATGAGTTTGTATTCTATACTAAATCTTTTATTACAAAATCAAAGCATGTAATTCTATAATATAACAATATCACACTCAAGCTTAAAAAAGGGTGTTACTTTTGCCAGACCCTGTATTTTGTAAGTAATAAACGGGAAAAAACAAAACCAAACAAAAAACTGCTATAACATTAAGTACACAGTTCTTTAAGGAAAGTAAAAGAGGAAATTAAAAATTATGAAAACTGGCAGATTAAACAGCTGGTAAAAAAAAAAGGTAACATTTCATCTCACTTTAGCATTGTTGAAAAAGAAGTATACCTCTAAAGGTTAAAAAGGACACACAATTATCTTAATCATGACAACATATCTAAATTCCAAGTCTCTTTATCTTTGAATAAAGTAAAATGTAAATTTGCATTCTGGAGAACATTAAGAAAGTTCTAATAACGATGATATAAAACTACAATGTTACTCTGTGCTTCTGAGACAGGAATCCATAAGAACTGAGTCCATTATGTTGAAGAATCTTTCACTGAATAGATTTAATAGTTTAATTCTTTAGAAAAGGAACTGAGTAAAAATCATAAAACAACTGCGTAATAAAGCACCATCCACTTCGCTGCTTAAACTCCACCTCAAAGCCACACATAGAAGACCTGATGCTCAGGGAGACTCCTCCGAGCACAGCACTCCTAAAACTGCTGGATCAAGTATTTTTTGAAAAAATCTTTTATAATTCATTTCTGAGCTGGCAGAAAAGTGAGGAAATTCCTCAGAGACCAAAAATGACGAGAAAACAGGAATTCAGAGGGATAGGTAAGTATGCAGGAGTTGGCTTGACATCTGTGTAAAACCCAGGCTTCAATGAACAAAATGTACAGGGAAAGGGTGCCAAATCCAGACTCTGGAAGGGGACGTCGTCACTGTGCAAGAAGAACAGATGCCCCTGCCCTGCAGAGGGAGAGGATGCTTAAAAGGAGTCATACTAACTCTTCCTTGGCTGAATGGAAAATCCCTAGAATCCCTAGAATGTAGGCCTATGGTTAGAGTACCCAGCAATTGAGAACTGGGGGGTCTATCACCCCTCCCCCTTGACACTGGACCAATTATACAGTAACTCACTTATTATCAAGAGAATGCAAGAGAAGTGATTCTGAGTAACTGCAAGAGTGGGCCAGAAACAGCTAGATAACTCCTACTTAGTGCTTTGGAGATGATTCCTTTGGAGGAACTACTCCAAAGAAGTCAGATTACTCACAGACCAGCAGGCTAGCTGACAGCTAGAGTATCAACTACCAGTCACATGGACGAGTCAGAAATCTTTGGTAACACCCTACTTGATGTTGAACCATAAAAACCATTCTCTCCAAAATGAGAAATAAGATAAAAATATTTGTTATCATAACTGCTCTTCAACATTATAATGGTGATTCTAACCAGTTTAGTAAGGCAGAAAATAAAAGGCATATAAAAACTGAAAAGAAATAAAACTGCTGTGATTTTCAAATAAAAATCTCTACATAAGAAATACAAACTCACCTATAAATAAATCACACAAAGGTTTCATTTCTCCACAGTTTATATGCAGATTCAAAGGAACATCTGTTGGGGCTTTCTTTCCTAGGACTTCGACACGCTTGAGCAAAGGTCCAAGAATAGCACCCACCCCTTTCCCACTATATGCCAGGGGCAGGTACCTACAATCTCTGTAACAATGAAAACACCTTCAAATTTCTAAATGCCCTGCATGGGGGCAATACCAAAGCTAGCTGAGAACCTCTGTTCCGTGAGAACTCTTATATATGTGTATATATCCAGGAAATGTTTCTTGTTCATAATAAAAAACTGGAAGTGATGTTCATTGGTAAGAGAATGAATCAGCTGTGTCATGTGCATACAATGGAACACTATAATGTAGCAATAACATGAATTGCAAAAACTCATTGGACAAAACCAATAAAATACAGGTAGCTGAAGGACACATATAATATGATTCCATTTAAATAAGATCTGAAATGGACAAAACCAAATGGGAGGAGGGAGGAGGTATCAAATATATGGTGATGGAAGAACTGACTCTGGGTGGTGAGCACACAATGCAACACACAGATGATGTAAGTGGAATTGTACACATGGAACCTATGTAACTTTTGCCAACCAATGTCACCCCAATAAATTGAACAATAAAAAAAGTAACAAAACAAAACTGAATGAGAGCTACTCAGAGATACATATATATGTGATAAAACTATTTAAAAAGGGAACTGAATGATTGGTAAATTTTAGGAAAGGTTCCCTTTACAGAATAGAGGTTCCTTCTGGAGAGAAAGAAGGTGGGGGTACAATTAAGGAAATATACCATAGGACTTGTTTCTTAAGCTCAAGAATAGACAAACTGGTGTTTGTTTTATTACTATTGCTTACTGTACATACTCAATGGTACATGTAGTTCACAATACATGGGTTTTTATTTTTAACTTTTTAAACTTTTCAATAGTTAACACTTGGTAACTTACACTCTCCTCATGTTATTTGTGAACAGGATGAGATCACAGGCTAATAAAGACCAAATTTGTATGTAACATCTCACATAACTGGACAAAACAGCATTCCACATACATATCTTTTCTAGATAACTGAATCCAAATCCTTAATCTCTCATATTTGTGCAGTAAGAATTTATAATAAATTTCACTGAATGTTACTGTGTACCAGTCCCTGTACATAAGATATAATTCTTGCTCTTAAAGAGCTTACCACCCTGAGATAGGTAGGTGGAGGAGAGACTGTAAATAAACAAGTTTCAATCACTCAAAGAGTAGACAGTAGATTTAAAGAAAAATAAAGAAGTGGTCAATTCAAGATAAGGCACAGATTTCATTATGAGGAATTTCCTAGGCAGATTTGGGAAGGAAGGGAACTCCAGAAAAAAGGAATTAACATAACCATAGATAGGACAAAATCCAGAGAACTAGAATACTTATTTGAAACACAATTAGTAATTAGAAACATGTGGGGTGGGGTGAGGCCTAGCTAGAGATTGCTTATTTTATAGACAAAGTCACTGAAGATCAGTAAATTTGATTTTAAAAAGATTGCTTTGGCAACAGTGTAAAGTGGTCTGGGCAGTGTGTGGAGTCTGAAGGCATGGAAATAAGAAAGCTTCAATAATTCAGAGATAATCTAAAAATAAGGCAGTCATATAGGAGAACAAAGAGAAAAGAACATAATTTAGTTATTTGAGAGACAGAATTTAAAAACTAATGATAAAATGAACAGAGTAACTGAAAAAGAGTCAATATGAGACACAACAGTTAAAAAAGATAAACAGGAATCAGAGAAAGGTGTTAGAAAAACCAAGGAAATTTTCAGGAAGAAGAAAGGGGTCAATAACCTAAAATGCTATCTAGCAAGCACAGTAGAATACATCGAAGGAGCAAGCCCTGGATGACAGGCAGGCCACTGCTGACCTCTGTCAGCAGTTTCAGGAAGTGAAGGGACAAAACTGATAAGCAGTGCTAAGGAGTAGTTTCTTCTAGACTGGTTGGTAGTTATGGTTTTAAATGGCAGACTTGTGTATACTTTTGGGCTGTAATGAAAAGGATGAAAACATGGTAGAGAAGGGATGACTGATGGGAGAAGTCCTAGAGGTTATGCGAAGGATGGACAGGCTCAAACAAGCAGGGAAATTATACAGAACAAAGGAAGGCACCTTTCTTACTGTGAGAGAGGCATTCAGGCCGACTATTCATTCAGTAAACACTATTTCATATTACCAGATCTATAACATTTTAAAGGCTGAACAATGAGTACTGTGTGTGGATGAAAAAATGGGGTTCTATGGAAGGTAACCTCACAGGATGATCTGATTACGAATTCCAAAATGGGCAGGTCATGGTGGGTAGTTGACTACACGCCCCAGGCCTTAACTTCTGCAGTGGGGTTTTAAGCAAGTCCAGTCAGAACATCTCTGAGAGGTCAGAATACCCCTTGAAGGCATTGCCACCCTTAAGAAAGCATAATCTTGTTAACTATCCTGTAATCTGACCCCCTGCTTGCTTTCACCCACCTCCAAGTAACCTCCCTTCTGTTCCCTCCTTAATTTCAAATGCATAAGAGAAACTGCAAAACTTATTTTGAGGAGCATTTGAGATCCTGCTTCCTGGCATGTTCTCAGTTTGGCTCAAATAAACTTATAAAAACTCTCTACAGGTTTGGACCTTTCTTACATACAAGATGCTCTCAGAACAGCAACAGATCTGGCACTGTGGGGTTACAGGGTTAGGGAAGGTATAACAGAAGGATAAGGGATATGGTGGGTGTTAAAAATATTGGAACAAGGGGAAGCTGGGATGGCTCAGTGGGTTAAGCGCTCACTTTGGAGCCCTGGGGACCGAGGATCGAATCCCGGCCCCGGCCCGTGCGGAACCATATGCTGAACTGGGAGCTCCCCTAGTTCAGTTCTCTCTGTCTCTGTATCTCTCTCTCTCTCTCTCTCTCTGTCAAAAACAATAAAAAAAAAATTTTTTTTTAAAAAAATATTGGAACAAGAGCAATTTAAGTAGTTGGTAATTGGGTCTATGGCTTAGGGAAATAGACAGACTTGAAAATGAAATGAAGAAATCAAGGAATTTGAGACCATTTAGGAATATTATGACAATAAAAAAATATCAAGTTGAGATAAGAATAAGATTTTTAAAATTTAATTGAAGAAGAGTTTAAAATGATGACAAGGGTCAGAATGGACCATGGCTTTGAGTTTCTTAAGGGGAATGGGAATTATCAAATTGGATGAAGTCACGTTTTGTCTCCAATTTCAATGTTATTTTCACTATTCCCACAGCTGCCTATACTTCATAAATCTTTATCCATCAACATGTGGTCTGTTTTTACTCTTATGTAATTCCTTGCCTTAATAAATGAGCATGTATATCAATTTAGTTTTTCTTAATGATCCTGAGTCATCATTATTATCACACTTTTCTAGTTGGGGATTCTTCCATTTCTTCCTTTGAGCAGGTTTCAATTTTCACTGCTGCCAATATACTTGCTACTCATTTCCAACATGGAAAAAAAACGGTTTTCAATAGGTAACAAACCCCGTAAGTTTAATTTTTACACCTAATACCACATATATCATCTGAGGGTGGTTTATTTCCTTTCAATGGATTACACAGTAAGGTTCATGGCAAGGCTTTTAATACTTTTGCGTGAACAAAATAACCCCAAAATTACTTAAACCACTAGCTAACTGGCGTTCTAGATACTGTTTTTCCAAAAACCTCTAATCAATATTGGAATTTACTACCTCCTAAATTGTTATATAAAAATATTTATTTATTTATTTTTTGTTAAATTTATTGGGGTGACATTAACTAATATCAATTACATTGTTTCCAGGTATACAAAAACATATTTTTAAATATGAAGTACTATTCATTCTTTTTGGGTGGATTTGTAGAACTGTCAGCACTCTAGTGATCATAATTACCTCTTTCTTGGCTTCTTTTTTGGGATCATAATCACTATCATTTCCATCCATTGGGTGTGTTTCTTCCACATCATCATCACTGACAAGAGACAGAGATTAGTAAATTTAATTTTTCTTTTTATTCTATTCCAGTACTCCTATCAAAATGTAATATACCTTGCTAATAATTTTACTAAATATTCCCCAACAGAACAAGGGTTGTCTCTGGGATGATAAGCTTTTGTGGTTTAGATTTCTGTAGTGTCTAGAACAAGCTGGCCAATCTGTGGCTCATGGCCACATGCAGCCCAATACAAATTCATAAACTTTCTTAAAACATTGTAAGATTTTTTTGCAATTCTTTTTTCTTTTTTAAAGTTCATTAGCTATTGATGGTGTTAGTGCATTTTATGTGTGTTTGCCAGAAGGTTGGACAGTCCTAATCTAGAAACATTTAAGGCATATGGAATCATTTTAGCAAACATTTACAGATAAAAAAGGAGACCCCATAGGAAATATATTTAAAAAGAAAAATCATCTGGGAAATAGAACACATGTACTAAGTTGATATAATCCTTATTATTTCAGTACTCCAGTTGGAGGATACAAACACCAGGAAGAAAAATGATTATTACCATAATATAGCTACAATGATGTGGACTTTAGTTACTCAAGTAATTGTGGAAAGAGCATCTTCTAGAGAATATATTTAGTGTATTCTAAATATATGTATTGAATACATCAATACTAAAAGGAAGCATTTGAGATTAGAGTCAAAAACAGCTCAATTATAATTCAGTTGCAATGCTTGCTGGCTATGATTAACAGTTAAGAGCTGAAGAAAGTTCTTACTATTAAGATTTCTGACCACTCAGCTGTTCCTGTCAGAGCAGGCACATGAATATAAGGGTAAGAAGTGCTTACAATGTGTTGTGACAGTTTTCCTGCCTTAGCTAATGTAAGCAATCCAGTACAATGTCCCTAACAATGTAACTATATAAAGGCATCCAACCTACCTGTCACCCTGATTATGTCTATTGGCTAGTTTACGGGCCTGGCGATCCATCAAGCTTGTCCTAGATCGAGTTTTTTTCCAGGAATAGTAATATTTTACAAGGCTAGCAATTGTTTTATCTGGAAGCTTGGGAAAAAAAATTACGTTAATATCAGCAAGTTTAATTCATAAACTCTGATTAACAGAATGAGTAATATTTCTGATATTGTTCTTTGATATTTAGCAAAGGCATAGATAAAAAATATTTTTGTGGGTACCTTTATAAATTATAGAGCTAAAAAGTGCTGATAGTCATAGTATCCCATTCACACCTATGCCACTGACATTTCTGAATGGGGTGGGGAGAGAAGGATGTCACAAACAGTAAAATGGCCCCAGAAGTTCCCAGTACAGTCAATGTTAGAATTCAATATTTATTTTCCTTAAAGAGTTACCGAATTCTTTTTTCCTTATGTAAATTGGAATTTTTTTTATAGATATATATTTCACACACCATAAAATTTTCAAGTTTAAAGTTGTACAAGTCAATGGTTTTTAGTATATTCACTATATTGTACAACTATCACTATTTAATTCCAGGCATTTCATAACCTCAGAAAGAAACCCTATTATCCATGAGCAGTCCACTCCCTATTCTCTCCTTAAGCTAGTCCCTCTGGATTTGCCTCTATAGATTTGTTATTTGGAAAATTTCATATAAATGAAATCATACAATATACATAACCTTTTATGTCTGGCTTATTTCACTTAGCATAATATTTTCAAGAAAAGCTATCAAATTCTTAGCAATGAATTTTAAAAATCATTTTGTTTTAAATCCAGGTTTTAGAATAGTACATAATGCAAATACACTTTAGCCACCAAATAAAATCTTTGGGTATTAAAATGACTAATGATCACGCACTGATGTGTCATACAGCAAACAAGGATGCATACTCCCAGTCAAAATGTTCTTTTCCAAACTGATTCTGGGCAGTGAGCACACAACGCAACACATAGATGATGTGTTATAATTTAGAATTGTACACTTGAAACCTATACAATCTTGCTAACCAATGTCACCCCAACAAATAAACAAACATTTATAAAATTAAATGGTAAGAATAAGACCAAACACATTATCAATAAATATAAAGGTAAAACAATTAACAAAAAATGTTCTTTTTCCAGTATGGACGTTACTTAAAATATATTTGCAGGGAAACCAGGATGGCTCAGTGGGTTAAGTGCTCACTTTGCAGCCCTGGGGACTGAGGATTGAATCCCACCCCGTGAGCTGAACTGGGGAGTGCCCCCAGTTCAGTTCTCACCGGGGTGAGAACCCGGCCCAGTTCCTGCCCTGCGCAGCCCCGTGCCCACCTGTGGAATGAAACTATGTGGAAAAACCAATGATATACAGCTATGGAGACTGCTCTGGGCCCTCCCCCTTCTCTCTGTCTGTCTCTCTGTCAAAAACAATAAAAATAAATCTTAAAAAATATATATATATTTGCAAATGTTATCTAGGTTTTATCCATTCAGGTTAAGAGTTGAATGCAGCAACTTATCAGGCTTATATTATTTTGACACAATACTAAAAATTTAAGAACTAGAAATAAAGAGCAGTTTTTTTTTCCTTAAAAATAAAAAAGCAATAGCACCTGAACAATACTGAATTATAGAATTTTTAAAAATTGTTTATATCTAAAGGAATATAAATTAGAAAATAAAATCTTCAAGGTTAAAAAAATTAAACATTTAAAAATAAAAGTATTATTCCCCTAGAATGACAAAGTTATTTAATAACACAATGACATATATATTTAGGTCATAATAAAAATTAATTTATTACAATAAAATTGCACATAACCATTGTACATTACAGTGGTTGTAGAAAATAGAACTGTATATAAATATACTGGTTTCAAAACATTCTTAAAAATTAAAATTAGATTAGAAAACCTTTTTCTATTTAATAACTAGGAAATGTTTAATAACATCGTAAGATATCATTCAGGTATCAATCACAGTAAGACTAAAATTACCATACCATTTGCTGAATCCTGTGAAAGCTCTTCCCATGAAAACTAAAGGCTTGTTCAAATAGGACTTTATCTTCCACTGTCCACTCATCCGGAAAGGGAGTAAAATTAGGGAGATCAGCAAGGGACTTCTCAATGTTATGCTTATGCCAGAACAACATGCCAAGTGCCTTTGAAGAGAAATCATTCCCCTTTGGTTTTTAACGAACTTATGTTAGCTTTTAATACAGACTGTAGACAATTCACTTATTTACTATTAATTCTGATAAAAGTTGATCTAATACTTAGTTGCTATGAGACTTCTTCAGAATCCCTATTTCATTTTCATTTTTCCATGTTCTCCATTCCCTCATTACTATGGATAATAAACCATATGCCATATATACAAGAGCTGTCTGGAAAAAAATCTAGCCATTGTCAATATAACGAGAATGGTTACATGGCTAGAGACTTTCCAGACAGCCTGCCTATTTATTTATCTATCTGTCTATCTACCTATCTATCTATCTATATAAAATTTTTAAAAGTTATCTAAGTTAAAAAAGCCCTTTGTGCATGATTTCATTCATAACTTAAAAGTCTTAAATGTTTCTTTAAATAAACAGTTTAACATTTAGGTCTTTTAGATTAAAAAGTGAAAGAGAATTTACCAGTACTCAAAAAAGTTTCCCGGAGTTAACAACTGAATCACTGAATAAAAATGCTTTAAGATCAGAAAACAGAGAGAGAAAAAAAAAAAAATTTCCCTTTTTGGTAAGCATTTTCCAGAGTGATCCTGAAAGCTTTCATATACATTTAAATTCAAAGTAAAATAAGAAACAGAGGTATTGAGAGAAAAATGTTCAAGCCCTTGAGGTGAAAAGTTTATAAAAGCAAAATCCTTAATGCTGAAAGGTCAGTCTGTGCTAGGACTCTTGTGGTATCTACAAAGTTGGCTGAGTGTATGCACTTCCTTAGGATAGATGCTATCATTAGATTTCTTTGGATTTGGTAAATATTGAGGCAAGCCTGAATATTAAAAATGTTTCTTTACATACCTGTTCCACATTGTAGCCATGTTTCTCCTTTGCAATTGCAATATATTCATCCACTGTAATGAAACAATGTTACATAATTAATTATTCTCATTAACTGCACTTGCACAGGTCTACTTTTTTTTTTAAACAAAGCAGAATTTAAAAATTTATATTTCATGGGTAAAAAAAATAGCCAGTTATTTTCCATCAGTGTTACAAAGAATACTGTTACTTGTTTGACCAGAATCAGAAATTCACTTGGTTTAAAATTTTACTTAGTATGAATTAACTCTATGGCCAATAGAATATACCTATTAAAATCAATGACATTACTGTAATTATTCTTGCATACAAAAAAAGATCTGAATTGCCAATAGAGCACTGTTACAGTATTAATTTGATGTTCTGTTGCAGTTTTATTTGATGACAACTGTAGTGTAAATTTCTTGATTTTCTGTTGCCATTTTATTTGAAGACACTTAGCTATTTAAGACTCCATCTCATATTTGGAGTTGGCCCAAAGCCTTTACATTCCCACTTCTAATTGATGTATAAAGGATGGTTTTGCCAGCTAAACACAATACCAACCAACACATTTTAAATATGTTGTAGTATCCCTAAAATATTCTTCAGCTATTCCTGCTAGCTATACCAAAGGTGTTTGAATATTCCATTTTCATTCATCCTCCATATGTATCGAAGCCAACAGAACTATTTAGATATACTGATTGGCTACTGTAAGGCCTCAGTGCTGAGAAGTCTGCCATTTCATGTTTAGCAGGACTCAGTTTTAAATGAGGTTCACAGTCCCTCCTTGATCCTTGATACCATGTGTGTGTATGTGTATGTGTGTGTGTATTAATTAATTAATTAAGCACATTTTTTCAGAATGGTTAAGAATTTTGAACCTAGAAAGGCTAGTCTGCCTGAGCTTGATTCTCAGCCTTGTAACTAGTTTAACTTTATGTAATGAACTTGACCTTTTTGTACCTTAGTTTCCTCACTCTAAATGGTAATAAATTAAAAACAGTGTAGGGTGGTGAGCTCATGATGCAAAACATATATGATGTATTGTAGAACTGTATACCTGGTACCTATGTAACTTTACTAACCAATGTCACCCCAATAAATTTACCTAAAAAATAAAAACAACTAAAACAAAACAAAACAAAACAAAAAACCCACCAACGCTTTCCGCCTAGCATTAAATTAGTGAATATATGTAAAGTGCTTAGAATAGCATCTGGCACATTTTAAATCTTTTATGAGAAATTTGTTATTAGTATAGTATATTTTAATGTGTAAATATGCTGTTATAACAATAATGCTGTTAGAATAACAACTATATTCTATGGATGTTATTATATCTCCCTAGGACTGTAAGCTTTTGGCAAAGAAAATCCAAATATTATATTCAGAAACCATAGAACTTAAAACACATGACAGGCCTAAATATATGCTGATTAACTTTAACAAAAATGTTTTATAGTCCTGTAAACAGAAGAGGAAACAATACCAATCAACCAATGGTTCTCAAGCCCCACTATGCATTAGCATTAGTGGGGAGCTTTGAAAAAGTCAGTCCAGGCGCCACCTCTGAAAATTCTGATTGAGTTGGTTTGAGACAGAGACCAAACATTAGTAGAGTGATTTTTTGTTTTCAAAGTTCCCCGAAGTGATTCTGATATACAGCCCTAGACCTTTGGTTGGATATTCCACATGATCATCATACCACCAGGAAATGTTGGCTTTCTGCATTTTGTTTCCCACTTTGCTAAGAAATGCACGGCTGAAGACAGTGCTAAAACAGCAAGAGCTAATGATACCCTGACACTCAGTTTGTGGATGAAAACTGTTGCCTGTAATAAGGATAAAACCAAAGAAGACTGATAGCCTTCAAGGTTATAATCCCAGGCCAAATGTAGAATTTCAAGTTTTCTGCTTAAGAATGCCTCAGGAGCATTTAATTCCTAGGTTACCAGTGAGACTTTTTACTAGTATTTTAAAGCTCTTAAATAAGAAAGAATTATCAGGTATACAGAATATTACTGAGTTTCCAACTTTTAATTTTCTTATTGCTGCCAATAAGAATGATTAGACTTATAATGCACATGATCATTACTTTTCAAAGGATCAAATAAATCATCATGGAACATCTATAAGATTTAGTACAAGCTTAGTTTATAGCTGCTACAATAGCTGTTCAGTGGTTTTTGTTTGTTTCAATTAATTCAATAACTAAATGGAGGGCAATAACTAAATGGAGGGGTGGGAATCTTAGTTTTGTTACCTGCATGTTTGCTATATCTGATGTGCCGCAAAGGATCAGGTCCGCTACATCACAATGAAGTCTAAAGCCACACCATGATTCAAGAAGTACAAGTTCATTCATCCAGAAGGTCTCCGTCCAGAAATGGAGAGCACAAAGATGACCTGATTGGCAGCTGCTGAAGTCAGCTCCTTCCCCTGTTCTCTTTAAAATGGTAATGATAGTGGGCTCTCTGAAGTTTGAAGGCATTTCTTTACAGCTCCATACACTGAGGAAAAGCCTGTGCAGATGTCTACATAGTAACTCCCTCCCCTGCTTGAGGATTTAAGCAGCAATGCCATCAGATCCTAGGGTTTCTCAGTCCTCCCGGGCCTGACACAATTTGAAATGATCAACCCACTATCTTTTCAAAACGAAAAACATTCTAAAGTAACAGCCTCCATCAAAAAGCCAAACAAAACGAAGACAAACTGGTTTTTCTTATATGAATCTAAGAGACTCAAACACAAATATAAACTGCATTCCATTTTGAATTGGGTGACAGATCTGTATTGATATGAACATTCAATTTCAGAAAACTTACATTTGGCATCTGGGATACTGTGATATGGTGACCATACAAGCATTCCTCCATTGTCTTTATCTGTGTACTTTGTAGCACCTGGGGAAAAAAATAAATCACTCTGAATATGATAGGTTTTTACTTACACTCAAAACAAATGTAAACAAAATAAGTTTATTTCTATTTTAGTACAGTTCCTACAAGAGGACCAAAAAAGTACAAGACAAAGAAAACAGATTTATAGTAAATACAGTAAATGTCCCATTTATGAAAATAGAAATTTCATAAACACTGAAGCTTATCCCTTTAAAAAGATTTCCTTAAGTAAATTACACATCCCTACTACTTTATAGGTAATAACTCTGACTTAACTTCCTGTGCATTACTTAGGAGCCATTAAAACCTATTTTAAAACCAAAGGGAATATCTCAGGTGGTTAATTGTTTTGCCCCTACCCAGATGGGCCAAGATTACTGTAATTTTTAAATGCCTGTGTCCGCTTTTTATGGTTTTCATCTTATTCCTTACTAGAAACCCGCCAGCTATTCCTTTTTAGATTTGATTTTATTATACTTTGTATTTATAAAAGTATGTGCTCTAAGAGGAAAACAAAGTCAAAAAATGTAAAAGTGAATGCTACTTCCTAAAGTAACTGGAGTCTAACTATAACCCAGAAGCATGCGATTGCTGTTTCTAATTTATTTCTAATCTGTTTTAATCTAAAAAGTCAAAAATCAAACTCGACTGAAACTACATGTAAATGTGCAGAATGAATGAAACCCAAACACAGCTATCCCAGAGCCAAGTGCATGCCTGTGGGGTCTTTTCATTACACAACCTTGAATCATGGTGTGGGTTAAGACTTCAATGTGACCACTGGGTTCTTCCTAATTCTTAGGTGCATTCAAGTTAATTAAAGCTATCAACAAACGAAGCATTTGTTTTCACCTATTTTAAGAAGACTTATATCTAAGAGTAAGTCATCATTGACTTTTATTAAGTGTTGATAGCTACCACCAACTAATGGCCAGAATGAAAAAATAATTCACAAATAACATTAACAGAATTCAGAGGTTAAACTATTATCATTTATAAAGTTATAAGACATTTGGAATATAATTCATTCATTTCCAGGAGTAAAGGAACGACTACTACCATCTCAATCTAGTGATGTTATCTATCAAGCAATAATTAAACTATCAAACTATAATTAAATAGTTTTTGGAGAATTAGCATACATCACTACTGTATATTCAGTCAACAAACTTTAGTTAGAAAATGGTATACTATTAGTGAAATATTAAGCTAAAATTGTTTTTATCATAGGAAAAATTGAGGATGAAGAAAAGAGAAATAATACAACACTATCAAAATATTAGAAAAACATAATTACAAAATAAATCCCAAAGCAAAACCTATTACATTTTGGTATATGTATCTTTAAAAGACAAAATTAGGAGCTGAGAACTTAAGAAAATCTAAGTTAGAAGTATACTATCTAAACTTTATATTCAATGAAAATAAATTTTAATGTCTTAAAATCTTCAACATTAAAATACACATTTAATTTTAAGCACATAAAATAAAAACAAACACAAGAGAGCCAAACCATTTAATGGAAATAATATGAATATCCTATCTAAATTGGCTAGAGGCCTTCATTTAATTAATAAAATCTATTACTATTACTAGTGAGTATCCTAAACTTCAATCCTGTAACATGGTGCTGACTTTTTCACAATGGATTGTGACAATAAGATACCGGTAATTTAAATCCTACTTACTAGAACACAGAATGCAACAAATATCTCCATTAAGACTTAGAAGCATCCTATCTTACGAATGGATTAAAAAACAAACTAAAACCTAGCTAGCAAGCTACCACAACTTTAAACAGACTATAGTAGCATGACAATTCTGAAAATAAAATTATTGAACAGTTTTCAAAAGGATTAAGTGAAACATTTAAGTCTAATTTCGGATATCTTTCAATTCTCCTACACTGCAGTTGGTAAAGTACATTTATGAGATCAATTGGGGGAAACCAACAACTATAAAACGAAAGTATAGTAGGCTCTCTGTATCCATAGGTTGTGGAGCTGCAGATTCAACTAACCAAGGGATCGACAATATCCCCCTCAAAAATGTTAAGTTGCCGGGGACATGTACTGTGTAATCAGGTCTCCAACAGCTGCATCTATAATGAACATGTACAGGCTTTTTTGCGGTCAAATCATTCCTTAAACAATACAGTATAACTATTTATACAACATTTACATTGTATTAAGTATTATAAGTAATATGGGGATGATTTAAAGTCTACAGGAGAATGTACATACAAGGGCTGTCCAGAAAGTATCCAGCCATGTACTATGAAAAACAGAGGCATTTATGGCTGATTTTTTCCCAACCGCCCTTATAGGTTACATGCAAATACAATGCCATTTTATATAATGAACTTGAGCGCCTGCAGATTTTAGTGTCCCTGGGGGTCCTGTAACCAATCCTCAGTAGATCCCAAGGGATGACTACAATTTTGGTAAGGTAGGGTTTCTAAAACAGCACATTTAAAAATGAGTACAAAAATAAAAATCTATTTCTTTTTAAATTTCCTTTAAGACATTTAAAATAAAGACTTTGATGGAAATCATGTAACAAACACACTATATAAAAAAACTTAAATATTAAGATTAAGACATTCCAAATATTTTAAAAAACTCTACCACTTATGAACTAGGCTCTGAATTACATACTTAATTCACCAGTTTCACAATGGGATAAAAAAAGACTTTCCAAGGGCCACATAAGCATGAGTAAGCTTTTTGGGAATCAATTTTCAGACCTTCAACTTTCCTATGTTCTTTCCCAAAAACTTGCCTGAGAACTCACCTGCAGTCTAAGCTATCTGCTCATTCTACTTCTGACCTTCTTCCTAAATGCCCTTCCCTCACTGAAATAAAAAGGCAGGTCTCTCACCCATCAAGATTGCATTTTATAAAACAGGTACCATCACATTATTTTAGTATTTACATTTAATTGGATGTATTTAAAATAAGGATATAACAGCATTATTTCAAGGTGTTAACATTTTCAATACACTGGGGATTACATTTCTCAACTATTTAAATTCAGTAACAAATAATAGATGTTAACTTGAAAATATGTGAGAATCTTTTTTCAAAAATTATTTTGAAGAACATGTCTTTATATGTGCCACTTTTCATATAATCTTGTGATATAGTTAACATTATCTCCTTTTTACAAATGAGAAAACTAAGGGGTGGCTATACCAGGCAGTTCATCAAGCATCACTGTGCCATCTTAGCAAAAAGATATATGATAAGAAGTGAGATACTTAATAACCACACAAAACTGTTCCTTGTGCTATAAGTATAGACAGTAGGCACTAAATAAAAGTTGGGAAGACCTAGTAAAGACTAAAAGGAAAAAAGGATTACTTTTAGGTAAAAAAGTAATCATAAATCCAGTTAGCTAATTTTTATAAAGGCATTTTTAGCAATAATTCAGTAATCAAATTATCCCTAATCTCCTAACTCCAACAATTCTAACTTAAATCTCAATTCTTTTCATATTTTTGAAAAGTCCATTTAGTAATTTATTGTGGTTAATTTCCATCATCACTATCATCTCCTCCAATAAAAATATCCTCCTGACACACACACACACAAATCCCCTTTAATTTTCCTACATTCTGATTATAATAATCTTGGTACCTAAGGGATTTGTCTTCCAAAAGACCTGGATGGGTGAACAATCTCCATAAAAAAAAAGACTGAGTGGTTTACAAGGCTAAAGATAATGGTATGAAAAAGAGAAAAGAAGAACTGACTACTATATCTCAATTTCCAATATTAATAAATCTCTTTTCTTCTTTTATATTTTCCAAAGAAATATGTTTAAATTCTCACCCAATTATACTGAATTGATGTGAAGTAAAAACTTTACACAACGGTATAAAACAGTGGTACTATGCTGAATTGCATAGAGGCTCAATGTATCCAAAAGTGTCTAATAATTGAAAATCTGCATTTGCTTGAAAAGATTTACTTGTAACAGCTCTAGCCAACTATGCACAGGTTGGCCAGCGGTCTTGTGTTTAAGAGCCGAATGACCTAAGTTCAAATGATAACTGGTTTTAGTTGTGTCCTTGGGTTCAGGAGATGGAGACAATGAATTGGTAAATTTAGAGAAGGTGACATTCATCCTTACTCTAACAAAGAGCATCAATTATAGTCTGAATAAATAAACTGAAAATATAACTTTAAAAAATAGTAGTATTTCAATGACTTTCTCCTCCACAAACATTCTATTTAGGTCTGAAATAAGCAAAATGTGATTAATTGGGTAATCCAAATAGTGGCCATGTGAAATCACCTAAAAAGTATTCTGTACTTTTAATGAATTATTTTTCAATTTTGAAATTTATTCCAGTATTTACCCTATTATGAAATAAAAAATGCTTTACAGTCATCAGGCCATGACATGTGTAAACCTGTCCAGCTTCAGTGAAGTCTGGCTCTTAAACACAAGACCCTTCATCAACCTGTGTAGTTATCTATAAAACACAAATCTAAATAATGGCACAAAAAGATAGGTGTATTTCTAACCTATGAAATAATTCTGGCTGCTGAGTTCTAACTTGGAAATAAGTTTATCAATTTCCCAAAAAGCAAGAGTCCCAATGAAAGCCCCAATTCAGAAAGGTACCGGTATAAATATATACAGAATCATTTATAATTATAAAATTTAAACTTAACTGAATTAACTATGCAGTCATGTAATCCTGGCAAGAATTTCATAAAATACTGATTTCCATTTTACAGCTAGGAAACTGAGGCTCAGGGAAGGCTTGCTCAGAACATGAAGATAAAAGAGTTGGGAATTGAATTCAGTCTATCTTAAGCCAAAGCAAGTTCTTTCTAAATGTCAAGCTAAAACCTGAGCAGCACAGTAATATGAAAGTGCCATTCACCTACTATTACATCAAAGAAAAGTAGTTTCATAAAACATTTAAAATTATTTGAAGCTCACCAGTAAACACTCTGATGGCTTTAAAATAACATATATTAATGCCATGTCATTTGAATGTCATCAGATGGTGAGCACTCTTGTATGGTTCTTTGAAAAACAGTCTGCACTGACAAGCCTTTTAATTTTAAAACTCATCATTTTACCCTTTCCCTTAGAAGTTGCTGATAAAACTCTTGAAATAGTTGAATATCAATTTGCGTTGCCATAATGGGCAAGGGAGGAATGAAAACACCCATCTATATTCAATACTCAAACACGTTATCCCCCCACCCCAAAAAAATACAAGCAAGCCCTACTTAATATCTAATACAGAATTAAAAAAATCTGATACAGACACAACGTTATCATGGGTGAGCAATGGTCAAAAAACTGACCAACTGTAAGAAAAAACCCAGCCCCTTCAAAGTCTGCCCGAAGCCTGAACTGGAGGGTCGGGGTGGGGTGGAGAGAAGGGAACACGCTCCACTCCGAGAGGCTCCAGCAAGGGCGCCTCCATATGCGGAACTCTCGCCCAATCCCCGTCCAGGCTGAAATCCCGTGACCGCCAGGGAGCCTGTTTGGAGAAAAGTAGACAGGGAGCCCGCAAGCTGGGTTGGCAGAGGACGCTGGAACCTGGCTGCTCCGGGAGAAAATGTCTCCTTGGCAGCTGCCACCACTGTCCTGTGGTCTGACTTCCCAGGGCTGGCTCTCCAGCGAGGTGTGCCTCTGGCTTCTCCCCACCCCTTCCCCCATCCCTTTCTCTGCCTGGCTCCTACACTCTGCAGAGCTGTCGAGAGCAAAGCCACACCACCTAGCTAATAAAAAAGAAATAAAAAGAAAACCCCGGGCGCGTGCTGGTCGGACAGGGCTTGCCCTGGGCTTCGGCTGGTGACAAAAGTCGGGGCATCTGCTGCCCTCGCGGCTCCTGGGGGGCTGGTGGAGTTGGGGGGCTGCTGGAGTGGCAACTGACATTGGCATGGCTCCTGCACACACAGCCCGCACAGCCTCTCCTCCCACGGCCGCGGACCCCCAATCCACCGAGGGCCGTCTCCCTTACTCGCCTCGACCTCGCCCCGAGCTCAGGGGGGCAGAAGGGCGATGCCACCAGCGGGCAAGTGGCCTCCAAAGGAACCATGTTAACCTTGCAATGCACACATCTGCCCACACGCCCTGTGTCACAGCCCTGCCAAGCATGACAGCCTCCCCGGCAGAGATGCCTGCCCATCCCAGTCCCGCATCCTTCCCAACGAGCACGCCCCAGACCCCCTACCCGGCCCGCCCGCGACCCCCTTCCACCCACTAAACCGACCCCAGGAAAAAAGGGGGAGACAGGATGTCTCGCCCCAAGCCACTATTACCTACCTGGATCAAATTCCGGGATCCGGGCTTGGTATTCAGCTCCGACTCTCATCCCAACATCTGCAAAAGCAATGCCCAAAAAGAAAAAAAAAAAAAAAAAAAAAAAAAAAAAAAAAAAAAAAAAAAAAAAAAAAAAAAAAAAAAAAAAGAAAAGCAGAAGAAATAAAAGCCAAAGGAAAAAAAAAAAGGAAAAAAGAAAAAGACAACTTAATAAAATATAAAAATGGCAAGAGGGAGGAAAGGAGCGGCGGGTGGCTGGGAAGATACTAACTCGGGGCGCCCCGGGAGATGGCAGCGGATGGGGGCGGGGAGCGGGGGGCCGGGCGGGGGCGGGGGCCGGGGGTCGCGCGGGGGTGGGGGTGCTGCTGCTGCACTGCACCGGGAGTTGGAGGCTACCGCAGCGC